>JAYMSV010002389.1:0-11166 GCA_036897745.1 Erodium moschatum
AAGGACGTTTTCGGAATTTTAGAAAAAATGAATAGTGAACAGATGGAAAAGCAGATGGAAGGGGGTAACGTCGTAATTATTGATTAGTTCTGAAAATGTTATTGTTACGAATGAATTTTAGGATAATATATCGTTAAAGTCGTATAGTTCGGAATAACCAGATGTAATTTACCCATAAACTATTACCCGGTGCATATAATTCATCACAAAAGTTTAATAACCCTTATATTTTATTGTGAGATTATAACGTCTGATTTACTCGGCATGTTTTTTTTTTTCTTCCAAACGAGACAAAAGAACACACATTCTTATTCTATTTATGCGCCCGCCCATATAATTGGGTTAGGTACTAACATGGTCCCGCGCAAAATCCTACGTGTCATAAAAACGACAATGCTTCGGTATCATCCCTACACGAACGAGGCTTCCCTGGGTGGGGTTTTCAGTTACTGACTGGACTATTCAGCCTTTGAATATGAACTGTCTCCTCCACGCGTTCACCCGCGCGTCTCCACACCATCGACTCTCTCTACTGCCTTGTAATCGGACTCGCGCGTGGGTCTTGGGAAGCAAATCAACACGAATCGGTCACGTTCACGCGGTTAGCGAAAGAGGATATTAGAATCTGCAAATTAGAAACCAAGAGGGGTAGAAGATTTTTAATGCACAAAACCGAGGATCCAAGGATACAGCGTCGCGTTTCTGCTGTTTCGTCGTTTCATCGCAATCGCGATTCGAACAAGTAGTTGAAATCAATCGACCCTAGGCCACTTCATTGGCCAATCTGAGTATTTTGCTCTCAATCGTTGGTTTTCGGGAAAGGAGAAGAAGATGAGTAGATGGGACAGAATTCGAGCAGCGACGTCCAGACTTGGTCGGCGTTCTGCTCCCGACTCTCCGGAAGGCAATGCGTCGTCTCGCTCGGTTCGACTCGGCCGAGTTCAGCCCCAGGCTCCTGGTCACCGCACCATCTACTGCAATGACCGTGAGGCCAATGCTCCAGTCCGATTTAAGGTTTCATTTTCTCATCCCTTTTGTGCCTATATGTATTGTTCACTCTAGTGTTTGGTTGCTGAGAAACTGTAAGAAGATTGTTTTTCAATTGCATATGCAGAGCAATTTTGTTAATAAAACTTAGATTTATCTTAGGTAGTAATTATTATTAGCATTCTGTTATTACGTGGTGAGGATGGTTTGGGATTGGATAGATGACAACAAATCTTGATGTATATAATCCAGCATACTTGTTGCACTCTGATTCCTTTGTTCTAAGCTCTAACCTAATTTATATGTACCAAGAGACCTCACTTATGTAGATGTGAGTTCCTTACCAATTGACCCAACTTATGTTGGTATTGCACTATGTATATGTACCAAGGTTGATTTCTTCCTTTCAGAAGTATTGCTTTCCATGTAAAGCAACTCAGTTTATTGCCAAATTGGAAATGTAATTTTATCCAGAACCGGGGTAAAATAGGCTCCATAGGAGTCTATGGGACACATAGTTTTCTTAAATTAGGCAGTAATAGGATCAATAGATGAATGAAGTGCTTCATTTATGGTTTAACACTCTGGTAATCACTTGATATCCTCCAAATAGACACCTTATAGCAATTGTAATGTCTCTTTCCATGGATAAACTATATTTGGAGTGTGGCAGAGTGCAAATATAACTTTTGTGTTGCCTATTGCTCTTTCAAGATTTTTGTGATATTTATAGTTTACTCGCCGTTATACTTTATTTTGTTTCCTTTATGTTTCAAATAAAACTGGATGTATGTTTATTAACATTGGAACAACTGCTCAGGGAAATTCTGTATCAACTACAAAGTACAACTTTATAACCTTTTTCCCTAAAGGGCTATTTGAGCAGGTAAACTTCTGTTATCAGTATTTCTATTGTTTTTTCCCTTCCTTTTTCTATATGTTTTCCTTGTTTAGAAGTTAGCATGCGGCACGTTGGTGGTTTCATAACCAATCTGTTATAATATCTTGGAAATGTATTTCTCCCTTTGTCTCACAAAAGCTATCTAACTTGACCTGTTAGGATAATCCATTGCAGCCCTATCTGAAGTTTTATCTATTTTACAAGTCTGAGAAGATTCTGTGTTTGTATTGACAGTTCAGGCGGGTAGCTAATCGTTATTTCCTTATGATCTCAATATTGTCAATGACTCCAATGAGGTATGTTAACTCAGAATCATTGGTTACTGGATACACATTAGGTGTTGTGTTTAGAATGGTACCTTGATTAATTGGTGAGTTTAGAATGTTGTGTAGGTAATGGTGACAATAGGATGTGGAATTGTCATCTGGAAGTATTGCCTGAATGTTTTTTTTTTTTTCATATTTCAATTGCGTACTGATTATCTTAGAAAGGAAATGCTTTATTCTTTGTCTTCAACACATTTTTTCTTGTATACATGGACATGTTAGACTCATGTTTTTACTCTATCTTATTTGTTTGTTCTCTAAAATGATCTACGCTGAACCTTTCCTTTTGGTTTCTTGCCCTCATGGAATTGTTTTCACATTATATAATCTGAAGTCACCTCACAGAAGAAAAGTTGTCATATATTTGCAACCAATGTGATCTTATTATCCATTGAAGCACTGTATACTTACATAATCTTCTCATTTTGCAGCCCTGTGAGTCCGATAACAAATGTTGTTCCACTGACTATTGTGCTCTTAGCATCTCTTATCAAAGAAGGATTTGAGGATTGGGTTAGTAACTATGATCTTCGCCCTCTCCTAATTTTTGTGTAGGCAGGACATGGTGACTGCATTTTTATTCATTAATGCAAATAATATATGAAGTGCTAATGGGCAAGAGATGGATAAGGCCTCATTTTTTCCCTTCTCTGTTATGGTAACAGAAGCGTTACCAGAACGATATGACGATAAATAACAATCCTATAGAAGTGTTGCAAGATCAAAGGTGGGAGAGCATTCCATGGAAAAAGCTGCAGGTTGGAGATGTTGTCCGGGTGAGTTTGCTGCTTTTTTATGGCTATATTTTCATATTGGATGTATTTGGATGATCCTATTTATCCAACAATGCATTCTTTTCAGTTCGTTGCAGCAACAGTGTTGATTAGCACGACTGTGGACATTGAGACTTTTTGTGTGTTTGTGGTCCATCTCAATTGTCTTCCTTATATTTTGTGATTTTTAGAGCCTTTGCTCAACCCATAAATTATTAACTTTCGATTAGGTTGTCTGACATTTATGTGCTTGGACTAATTTTGAGATGCGAGTACTGATCAAATTGTTATTTTTAAAGTGAAGTGTATGGTAGCTATATCGATAAAGTGAACAAGTATAAGTTCTTGTAATTAACTTGTTTGTTGGTTTGAATAATTATTAAGAAAGCAGTCATTTGAAGTTGGATATCATATATTTGTGTCATGGATGCTTAGAGTGGGAAGTGGTAGTTTCTAATTGTTTGAATTTGGAAATCGAGATATCCATAGCTGTAAATTTTCTGTGGAACTGTTATAAGGATGGGAAATACCTTCATGGTTTGTTGATTGCCTTTCCCCACTCATAAGTGTGTGTATGTTGCAGGTCAAGCAGGATGGATTTTTTCCTGCAGATCTGCTTTTCCTAGCTAGCACAAACCCTGATGGCGTCTGCTACATTGAGGTTTTTGTCATACTATTACATGGTTCTTTCTCATTTCTCAGAAAATTAAAACTTCTTTACCGTTATGTTTTATATTAAAAATGATTTCTCTTCTGAAAAGTTCACTTTCCTTTTTGGTTGCAGACTGCAAATTTAGACGGAGAAACGAATTTGAAGATACGAAAGGCGTTGGAAAAGACTTGGGATTATTTGACTCCTGAGAAAGCCTCTGAATTTAAAGGTTATCCACTAGTCAATTAAGTGTCATTTGACATTTTGATGTCCCCCGATCTTTAGTCAAATGGGCATAGTTAGTGTATTCGCGGGCATTGTCTGCAATATCTAATTTATTCAGGATCCATGTAATTCATGTTATGGTGGTAGAGTTTTGTCGTGTTTGGCATAACTATCTTTGTCAAAGTTCAGGAGGTGAAGCACTAAGATGGAATCATGGTTTCGGAGATGAAGCTGATCAATTTAACCCCTTATGTAGTGTTGCATCTATAATTATTTGTTCATTATCATTCATATCACTGCTTTAAGAGAAGGTTGCTGAGACCAAATGTTGTTTAAATCTGATGTTTCTGCTCATCTATTGGTCAAGTTATTAAATATTATGTCACAACAAGCTATGGATTCCCATAAGCTTCTGAAAAGATTTACAGAACATTGTGTCATTCTTGGAATATAAGTCTTACTTATGCATATGTCACCTACCCCCTTAGTAGTTTTGGGGTTGTAACATTTGAAGTTGGTACTTACTAACTGATACCCATGTGGTGAAACACCAACTTTTAAGTGCAATATTTTCTTTTGTACCAAGTCATACACTTTTATTCACTGGTTAATCAGAAGAGTACATATCGGAATGTGAGGTTGTTTGATATGAATGAAATGCTATTGGGTTCTTTCAGATATATGAGAATAAATTTTGAAGACTGAATAGCTTATATTTGTCAATAAGTTGGAATGTATGGGATCTTCTGTCTAAGTGCTATGGTTCCCTAGGTTTATTGTAATAAGACGTACTACTGTACTTAACTGAATATTATTTTTGGTGGTGATGTTCATATCTTATTAGCGTAAAAAGGGTGGGGAAGGGTATTGTTTGTTTCTCTATCAGTAAGATGTACTGTACTATTTTATACAGTGATGCAAGTGCTGTGTGCTCCCTCCTGTTCAAAATCTTGGTAACTAATGATGCTACCTCTGACTTCTAGGAGAGGTTGTCTAGACATGGTTTTATGCCTTCATTTCTTGGAGCGTTGTTTTATCAGGATATATAACCTATATTGCTATAAGTATAAACTATAATTTGTTGTCTCATTTGATCACATGATTCATGGCTAGCACAAACATTAGTGATATTTTTGTTCTTTTGGCGCTTGTGCACCTAATGCATGTGAAATGACTTTTGCCTCTTTTCTAGTTTTAAACTTTCATAATCTTTCTATTTGTCAACTGAAGGTGAGGTGCAGTGTGAGGAACCCAACAATTCATTGTACACCTTCGCTGGGAATCTTATAGTTCAGGAACAAACATTGCCTCTCAATCCAAACCACCTTCTATTGCGAGTACGATCTGATTTTTCTTCCCTGTAAAATTAGCATTGAGTTCGTCCTTTGCATGTTTATAAAATTTAAGGTATTTGAAACGTAGAATGTCATTATTGGAGATTTATTATTCATTTCCTCATATTGCCATGTTCGTTTGGCCCTCAAGTATTCTCTAGGAATCTCTTTACTATTTAATGAACTGTACTATCACACTTTAATTTCTACTATAAGTGTTACCTTTAATGACTATATTTGTTGGTTGTATGGATTATATACTTGTGCCATTTAATCGACATCATTTCTAATGTCCATTTTCCATTAGTAAAATGAAAGGCAGTCCACTGATCGATGTAGTGTTCTTGTTTGCAGGGATGCAGTCTTAGAAACACCGAGTACATTGTTGGAGCAGTTATTTTTACAGGTCATGAAACAAAGGTTTGTTATCATGAATGTTGTAGTTTACCGGACTGGTATTTTGGTTTCCCGGTTCTTGTTACTGTGATGGGATCTCAGTTGCCTATTTGTTTCTGGAATGAAATTGAAACTTTTATGGAAATTTCAAGCATCATGGAGTTGAAACTAATACCTGCATTGATTTTCATTCATGGTCTCTGTACAACTACTGGGAGGCTTCATTTTTGGGCAATATTTATCATATGTTTCATATGGCAACAAATGTGTCTTTCATAAACTTTCTTCACCTTTATTCAATTTTTGTATATTAAAGCAGTATTTCTAGCCTTTTGCAGGTTATGATGAATGCCATGAATGTTCCTTCGAAAAGGAGTACATTGGAGAGGAAACTAGACAAACTTATACTTGCCCTTTTCGCCACCCTCTCTGTCATGTGTTTGATTGGAAGCATAGCCTGGTACCTTTTCTTAGCTTGATATACCTATTAGTTGTTGCTGCCAGTGTAGTGTTGATTATTTTGTATATCATTCACATTAATTTTCTCACTAGACAATTCTTTTCTGCCTTTCGAGATTCTGCAGCGCTGTATTTTTAAACCACAAGTATTACTACCTCGCTCTCGGTCGTGGGTACAGAAATTTGTGGCTTGATGGGCAGTCCAACCCTGATCAGCGAATTTGGGTACTGCATGCTTACTACGGAGATGTATCTTATGAGCCAACATTATTATTATTCTTATGCTAGAGAACTGTTGTTTGATTTGCAGGTTTTCATATTAACTTTATTTACCCTACTTACTCTGTATTCTCCTATCATCCCAATTTCACTCTATGTTTCCATTGAGGTTAGTACCATTCGACCATAGCATTTTGCTGTTTTGCCATGCTCCAGTAATGTGCATATGCTTTTCTGCAAGGCTTTATTTTTTTCCTTTTCATCTACACAACTCATCCAATACAATTTCAGATGATCAAGTTTATTCAGTCCACTCAATTTATCAACAAGGACTTGCATATGTACCATTATGAGACAAACACTCCCGCATTGGCTAGGACCTCTAATTTAAATGAGGAACTTGGACAGGTAGACTCTTGTCGTATTATTTTCAGTTCTAAAACGTGTCCTTAGAGCCAATGTATATTGCCAAGTGAACTGAATCAGAATCGATCGATATTTATTAAAACCTTTACTATGTTTCTCCTTTGTCAATATGCACTTCAAAAATACTTGGATATCTACTTGGTGCTGGTCAGTCAAAGCTGTCTTATTATGAATTGCTTCCTTTTCAGGTGGAATACATATTTTCTGATAAAACTGGCACTCTTACAAGAAATTTAATGGAGTTCTTTAAGTGTTCAATTGGAGGAGAGGTGTATGGGACTGGCGTCACTGAAATAGAGAGAGGAGTAGCACAGCGGAGTGGCATACAAATTATGGAGGTACATTATGCTATTCTTTTATTAAAGAACGTAATTCCCATTTATTATAAAAGTGTACCTTGACGTCATTGGATTTCTTACAGCCCCAGCCGTCAGCCAATATGATCCGTGAGAAGGGTTTTAATTTTGATGATGCTAGGCTTATGCGAGGAGCTTGGAGAAATGAGCCCAATTCTGATGCTTGCAAGGTAGATGGTTTTATTTGAAGGGACTAAAATCTAGTATATATCTGACATCATACAGAAGTTCATATTTGGGGTACTTGCAAGCTATGAAAACAATCCAATTTTTTTATCCAGTCTTTCATTTTCCACAATTGGGGAAGTTCGTGGATGAATTTAGTTTTCTCTCTCCCTGGCACTATATTTATCTTTTGAGTAATAGTGTCTGTTTCCTCCGTATCATCAGTTAGATTCTAGCATTTTGTTTTTACATCTTGAACCAGGGAATATCTTGTACATTCATTTTATTCGACAATGATGTTTAGATAATAGTTTTGGTTTTCTGTAGGAATTCTTTAGGTGTCTTGCTATATGTCACACTGTTCTTCCGGAAGGTGATGAAACCCCAGAAAAGATCAAATATCAAGCCGCATCCCCAGATGAGGCTGCTTTAGTATCTGCTGCAAAGAACTTCGGATTCTTCTTTTTCAGGTTTGTACTCACTCCTCTTGCTGAACGGGTGAGTTTATTATTTGTTTCTCCTTTTGCTGGGTTTTTGTTGTTTATACTTCAAAAGTGCTTGAAATGGCAGGTTTTGTTACCTTCAGTTAATAAGTCTTCCACTTGATTAACCAGAATCTTGTGGAGGATTTCTGATGGTTTCGAGGGTTAATTCTTCAACCAGTTTTCTTAATAAGTTTTTACTGTGCAAGGAAAATCATGCAGTTTTCTCCTAGCCTCATATAGCAAAACAGATTTTAGCTTTGATTTGTTAAGCATGCAGGACAGGTTGAATGTTTATCACACAAACTAATTCCAGACCTACTTTGGGTTTAGTTTCATCTCATATTCATTTTGCTGTTTGGTTTCTGGTTTTAGTACTAGCTCTTGTTTGTTGACAGCATTGCCTCCCTTTTTTCAATATTCCCACTTGTATTGTGTCTAATTGTTTTCTTTACTCTTAGGCGGACACCTACAATGATATACGTTCGCGAATCTCATATTGAGACCGTGGGAAAATCCCAGGACATGGCGTACGAGATTCTGAATGTGCTCGAGTTTAATAGGTGGGATCTCAGCCTACTTGTATCTTCTTTTTGGATTCATGGTCAATGCCACTAGTATCAGTTCTAATGTTTGTTTCTGTAATTAGTACGAGGAAGCGCCAATCTGTAGTATGCCGTTACTCGAATGGCAGGCTTGTATTATATTGCAAGGTAACATTGTTCTGTTCTTTGTGCATATGTTTAAATTGGTTAATACTAGAAAAATGCATATAAAATAACATTGGCATGAGAGCATGCATCTTATAGGGTGCCGATAATGTAATATATGAAAGATTGTCTGCTGGAGATGATGGTTTAAAGAAGGTAACTAGGCAACATCTGGAACAATTTGGAGCATCTGGATTGCGTACTCTTTGCTTGGCCTACAAAGATCTAAGCCCTGCCATGTATGAAAGATGGAATGAGAAATTTATCCAGGCTAAATCTTCTCTGCGAGATCGCGAAAAAAAGTTGGATGAGGTAGCTGTGATTTCAATATGCTATTGTTTTTTTTTATGTTGTTTTCCTTCTAAAAGAAGCTATGTAATGTTCAGAATTATATTTCAGGGTAAAAATGGGTAATTGGTCATATATTTTGTTTTCTGATCCCAGAATATCCCAGAACAGTCCATCACCTTTATTTCTCTGGCACCTGCTATTTCTACTAATACTAATCTTTTGTTTTGTTTGATACGATCAAACTGTAAACCATCATTTTCAAACAACCAAATCTAATTTGTCAATGTGAACTGTTGGAAGGGAATACTTAGAACTTTGTTCAGCTTCTGCAACATGCAAGAGAGACAGTACACTGCAACATGCTTCTTTGTTCACCTTCTGAGAACTTTGACCGTTATCATGCACCTTTTCTCTAAACAGGCCATTTTTAGTTTTTATTTTTATCTTGGATTGGATGAAGCCCTTGTCGTATGACCACTCTTGGGAGAACAAAAAATTCAACGGTTTTTTGTTGTTTAGTTTCTCCATACAACAGTTTCTTTTGTAAGAGTATCTTTGATTTCATTTTACTGCCTAACCTCTATTTAAGATTTGGCAGACCCATTATGTTCTTGCTCTTTATGAAATATCTTGAATAAGAAAGCTGAGATTTCTGTGGATTGGCTCCATGCAGTTATTTTTCATTATACCTTTAATAGACTTTCTAGAGTTCAGTTTTGTGTAATTAGCAGTGCGTTAATTTGGAGTCTCAGAAACTCTTCTGTTCCTATTTATATTTTTGTTTTGTGGTACTCCATTAGGATTCCAATCCCCTTGGTTTGGAGATATTGTAGATAGTGGTAGTAATATAAGGACACTATTTTTATCGTCCATGAGTTTTTCACCTTGTCCACCTCTCTTCTTCTCACCCCCAGCACTCATTGTGAAACTTGTGCAGGTGGCAGAACTCATTGAGAATGATCTTGTTCTGATTGGATGCACTGCAATAGAAGACAAGCTCCAAGAAGGAGTACCAGATTGTATAGAGACTCTCTCTAGAGCTGGAATTAAAATTTGGATGTTAACTGGGGATAAGATAGAAACGGCAATCAATATAGCCTATGGTGAGTTAGTATTTGACAAAAAGCCCATACTATTCTGAATCTTCCTGAATTTTGTACTTTTTTTTCCATTTATGTATTAAACTTCTTGAGTATGAACTATCTATTTATTTATTTATTTACTGCAGCATGCAACTTAATTAATAACGACATGAAGCAGTTTATCATCACTTCAGAAACAGATGCAATTAGAGAGGTGGAAGAGAGGGTAAGCACCATATTTTTTTAACTAGTTGTCCCCCCTTCCTCTTGCATGATTTTAGCATGTTTTTGTAGTTAGCATATACAATCTATTGCCTTGAATTCACCATTGTAAATATATTTGAAATTTTTAATTCAGGGTGATCATGCTGAAATCTCACGCTTTATTAAAGACGAAGTCAAGAAAGAGCTGATGAAGTGCAGAGATGAAGCACATAGCTATTTTGAAACTGCATCTGCACCAAAATTAGCGCTTGTGATAGATGGCAAATGTTTGATGTATGCATTAGACCCAAGTTTAAGAGTCATGCTGCTTAATTTAAGCTTGAATTGTAGTTCGGTTGTGTGCTGCCGTGTTTCTCCTTTACAGAAAGCGCAGGTAAAGTCCTTTACATCAAATTAACTATTTCAGCTTTCAGTGATGCAAATTTTTTAAATCTACTACGCTTGTTATCTTTTTAAGTCTGGCGTGTTTATAAGTCACAAAGAAATTAATATATTTTACTAATACTAGGTTGTACAGATGATTATCTTTCCATAAAGCAATTAGGTTGGTAGATTAGGATATTTGAAAACCTTTTGCTGTACCATTTTGTATCACAACATAGTCAACTTCTGTAACATTAAGATATGGCTCCTGAGAGATCAAATGCTATTATTTTGACTGCCTGTTGATTTGTAATCAGTTGAGGTGAAGCCACTGCTTGATTTATTTATATTTTAACTTCAAAGGGATTATGATTTGTAGGTGACAAGTTTGGTAAGGAAAGGTGCTCAGAAAATAACTCTTAGTATTGGTGATGGTGCAAATGACGTTAGCATGATACAAGCTGCTCATGTTGGCGTTGGAATAAGTGGACTCGAAGGGATGCAAGCCGTGATGGCTAGTGATTTTGCAATTGCCCAGTTTTGTTACCTTAAAGATCTACTCCTTGTTCATGGACGGTGGTCATATGTCAGAGTATGCAAGGTTTGACTTCTGTTCAATTATTTAGAATGTTATCAAAATCTGTTTAGGTTATTAAATGCATGATGGTTCTTGTTACAGGTCGTGACTTACTTCTTTTACAAGAATCTTACATTCACTTTGACTCAATTTTGGTTCACCTTTCAAGCTGGATTTTCTGGTCAACGATTCTATGATGATTGGTACCAGTCACTAT
>JAYMSV010002390.1:0-11164 GCA_036897745.1 Erodium moschatum
TGTTGGAGATGCTCTTAGTTGATATATTTATTTCTCTGATAAAATATATATATTTGGGTCTCGAGATTTTGTACGAGATCAACATTTATTTAGCTATTTTACTAGCTTAGAATCACAAGTTCTTGAAAAGACAACTTTCTACACTGTATAATCACACATAAAATATAGTTCCTGAAACAAAATGTTTGGTCAACTCACATACACCAACACCACTTGTTCCTGAATTAATTTTTTTGGTAGCTATTCCTCTCAAAAGTATGTCATACAATTTGTTCTTCAACTGTGCATTACCATCTGACATTGTGTCCAACAATTATCTTTATATTGAACATAACTTTACTTGAATTTGATTCACTTATCACTATCTAATGACTAATATAACACAAGAATCACAAAACTAACTTCACTAATTTTCAAGCATATCTCACACTGTATGCAAAACTGATCTGCAGCAGACCAAACATCTAGTAAGACCTCCTATAGTGGGATTAGACCATCTAATCCCAATCTAATCAGACAAAATTTAGGAAAAAATGGGCCCAATCAAGCCCGATTCGTGGGTCTACATAGCATTTAATGTGTTATTAAATTATTATGGGCCACGTGGTGATTCTTTATAGGAGAATCGGATATTAGACCCAATAGACGGTCGACAAATCCTTAAAGGGATTTGCGGTCTAAACCCAAGAATCATGGTATTTTGCGCTTTTTCCCAAAAAAATTGCTGATTCGACGCGCAGAAAACCCCACTGTGGGTGGTCTAAGCTGCTGATGGAAATCAAATCTAGTTGTAGCAATTACAAATATAGGCAGTGATAAATAACAGGGGTACACTTTCTTTTCTGACACTTATTCGATGTTTCTGACCATTTTCATACACATTCTTTATTTCTGCCCATTTTCTTCCACGCATCGATATTCTTTGTTTCTGAGTAATTCCCGATGCAATGTTCAAGTATTAAGTCCTCAATACTTTACTGATGAAATAATTAAATGTGAACATGATTTTACCAGTATGAAATCAGTAATTGAACGATACAATAAAGCAAAAGAGGAGCACAACCAGATGGGGAGCACAACCTCTGAAGTCAAGGTATTACTCTTCACTCTCCTTATCCTGCAACTTTACCATGTGAAGCTTAAACTGAATTTCCTTCATCCCCTTCACAATATACACATTTGGATCATTTGTCGTGATTACAACTATAAGAAAGTAGTCCTAAAACTTCGGAACGAAAAACCTGTAATAATGATACAAATAAATGCACACTAAAATAATATACAATTACTCTGTTCTGGCAATAGAGTTCTAGCAACTCAACAAACCAACTGTGCACAAGGTTTTAAAGGTGTTAATGTCTCTAAGGTATTCCCGAACGAGAGGAACAAAACTACAATGGTAAATGCACTGTACAGATCACTCTAACCAAGTACTTCCGGTCAGAAGGCATGAGAAACATGATTTAAATTTGGATCTTTATTAGGATCCATTTCCTAAGACAAACCAAGTCCTATAAGCGGCCCTACAATTATCATATAACCCTCCTCCTTTATCCGGGATTGGGACCGGCCGTGTCAAGAGAAGCCACTGGGGTAGACACGGACAGAGTTACAACTTAATGTTCAAATAGATTATAAATAAGGAACAAAATAAAGTTCTCACAATTGTACACGTCTAGTGGATGAAAAATCAGTCAGTCCAACAATCACAGATGAAAAATAATGGTAAACCAACATGCTATTTGCTTTTGAGAGAGAAAATAACTAAATAAATGTCACTTGCAGTCATAAGATAGAGTAACTTAACTTTATTTGGCCTTACTGTAATGTCTAGCCACACACTAGAAGAGTCGCCTAACTTTGGAATTGCAAAAATGAACATACATGCTGCATTATATATATAGGCAGTAAAATAAAAAGCATAATATCAGAAGGGCCATGAAAAATAATAAGGCATGAACACTTGCAGAGATATGGTACATGCATCAGTGGTAAAATAGAGAAGAATGGATCTTGGTCTAATGCCGTAGTGTTTCACTTCCAGAAGCCGAATAAGACAACCTATTAGTGATTCCGGTCTCTTCCTAGATTATCATGTCCAACATGACTTTTTTCAACCTGAGTCATCCAAAGGCTAAGGTCATAAATTATAACTCAACAATATTTTAACTTTCCTATATAATATATTCAGAATGTCACCACCTTCATGCAGTTTCTGCAAATAAATTGTTAGAGCGAGTCCCATGTACAGCCACCTTAAGTTCCATATTAGTTACAAATATATCAAATGTTCCTTGTAGGTTATTTTGGGTGAATAAGTGACACATGCGAGGCTCTAAAATAACAAAGTTTCATTTCTACACCCACAATACCCGTAACTGAATATGTCATATTTTCCAATAAGCCATATCTAGTATGTCATCCAACACGACAAGGGATCCAGTATGGTTATTATGGTGTTCCCTTGTGTTGCCAAAGTGATGTCACAATTGTTCCTCAAATGTAGTACACTCAAGTTGTATCTCTCAAGGAAGAATGATGTTGAATACTATTAAATTAGTAACAAATTAACTATACGAGTAAAGAAATCATACTGCAGAATGAATCAAATAACTCTAATGTGCAGATTGGAGGACATATTGTCGGTCGTAAAATTTTCTGCTCTTTACCTTCAAGAAATCTGACCAACATGAAAGAACCATTCCATTTTGCCATTAAAAATCATTACCATATTTTGTTAAGCCTATGGCATTCTGCCCATCTGCTACAACATTAGGGAGAGTGCAAGGACCGCATGCATTTTTCTTCTTATCTAAGTTTCTGGAGTATTCCTTCGTCCTTAGCTGCCTAAATATCCCCTGAAGTACTTGAGAATTAAGTAAACCAAATTATGATGCAGAAAGATAGCATTAATACATAGCACCGATCCGTTATCATCTTTCTACAGAAGGTACATGCACGGTATATCCAAGAACTGTTAAGCTGAGAAAATTTGTCCCTTCATCCATGCAGAAAAGTCTAAGAGCTTACCTTCTTATATTTTTCTTTCTCTTATATCATCAAGTCCATATGGTTTGTATGAGTGTGCTAGAACAATACTTGCAGCAATGGATTTCCAAATGATCTCAAGCACTGAATAACCCTGCTCAGAATGAGATGTTTCCATCCACAATGACTGTTTATCCTAAGGGCCGCTGAGGAAGCAGCTGCAGAAAAAAAGAGTGCAGTTAAGAAGAAGCTCCTGATAACAAGATATTATAAGTGGTTCCATTAAAAGATAGTTCGTTATCTTAACAGATTAGCAGTGCATGATAAATGCAATTCCAGGTATCAGGTGAAGAAATTGTCAACCAAAAATGGGGATTATAATAAAATGATAGACAGATCTCGAGAAGAATGGGATTGGATTATTCCACGGAAAGAAAGCAATAATGAAATGCTCAGTTTCCCATATGCACAGAAGTAAGTTGCACCCTGTTTCCAGGAATTCCTTCTGAAACTGAACCCCCAGTAGCAGAGGAAACACGGAAGAGGCCTCTTGATCATGCATGGATCTTTGAACATTACCCGAACATTGATTTCTGATAAGATTCATCTCAGAAATCATTCGACCCTTCCTATACTAAGAATTATCATTTTTGTTTTAGAACTTCCTTCCGTTTAAGCAATAGTGCACACACATAGGGAAAATCCAATTACGAACAAATTCAAATCAGGAATACAGAAACAAATTGCTGCTTTCCTTGTCATTACCTATGGTCAAGAATTCACTAGCCTTTAGCCAAGTAAGTTCTTCACTGAAATCTAAACACCCCACTTTTATATTTATATGAAACTTTCCTTAATAGTGGGCATCATCAATTAGACCAATGACAATTTTCTATATCAACGGAGGATGCAACTAGAGGGAAATTTTTGACAACTTTCACAAGGCATACAAAAATCTGTAAATAAGAATAAAAGTAAAACTCTTCAGTCAAATTGCAATAGAGCACCAATGTCGTCTAACAAAAATAGGAACTCTTTTCCAGTAGTTCAATCATAAGTTGTGTTACTGTAGTCAGTCTCAGTATTTTTAGTGATGCAAAAACACAAACACGAAAATAAAATAAGCAAATTGTCCAATCAAATTGTATCAACTTGACCGAGAAGGGTATATCCTATAGGTATAAACTCACTCTGCACATAAGAGAATGAATCTGAAGAGTCAAAAACTAACCAATCATCAAGACAAGTAGCCCACATGCAACAAAATAATGTTTTAGACGATATGTAAGTAAATATTGAATAACAAGCTCAACACCTAGTGTCTCACATCATGTTAGCATTAAACGACCAGCAAACAAACATCCATTCAAGCAAACACCTCTTTTCCCTTACCAAGACCAGAGCCCTTCTAGGAAACTCCTCTTTTCCCTACCACGGAATCACAATTCATAATCCACATGCTTTAGAGAGCAGATATATAACTCAATTAAAATGGGTATATACTACCCCCAGCCCTAGTTTCTTGTCCATGCACTCTCTGTGAAGTTTTCTTTACCACCTACTAGTCATGTGATCAATGGTTAAAACAAGAAAAGCATACCATGTATCCATCATCCTTGCCTTCTCATCCCGGAATGTGAATGCCAAATAAAAATATCAAAAAACCTTTTGGAGCACGAGCACTATGTGGTATCTAAGCACTTAAGTTCTCAAGAAGCATCTAAGAATAGGCTCAGAACACGCAAACTATAATGCCCTGCTTCCCATGACCATACGCACTAATCTAATCTTTATGTAAGAAGAACCAACTCCCATGATTACAGACCTAGGAATGGAAATCCAAATGTCAACCTAATCTAACCCTAATCTCCTCACAAGTAGGCTACTTCAACTATTCTAGCATGCCGATCTATTCCAATCTTCTTCAATGACACCACACTAACAGGAAAAAGATAAAGGTGATTGTACTTGAAATGTCATCTATTTGAGTTTTAATGTTAACTAGTGTATCTAAATCTGAAAGATTTTATGCTGAGATAATTGAGTTTTTGCTCGTACTACCCTTGAAAAACTTTAAACTGCAAATAAAAATAGTGAAAGTGTCTAATTGGTGGAGTTTATGGATCCACATTAGATATAATTTTACAGAGGAAGATAGGATTGCTTTAAATGGTTTCCTGAAATGCCACCTAAAATGTGCGGGTTTTTTTTTTCAATTTCTATTACACGGTGTAGAAAGTCCAAAAGAGCAAAAAATAAAGCACCTCTCTTTACTTTATTGGATCGTTGTCTCTATTTGTCATACTAGTTTATCATTTATTTATGCTATTTTTTAAACATAAAAATTGAAAGTTGAATAACCCAAGCCATGAGTGGGAATAATGCATAAGGAAAAGAAAGAGCGGCAAGGCCCCAACAATCGATGCAACAACTAGAACTCCATCTAAACTTTTATTGCATAACAAAATAACACACATGCAAGGCCTGAATGCAAATATTCACAGGTCATTCTAGCAATTTAATGGAACGTTAAAAAACAATTAAGAAGCTTGAACAATAAACTCGGTAGGAAAATGGCATAGAAATCCTATGCCCCCATAAAAAAAATATGCCATTGCACCCATTGCATTTTGAGAAGAACCTCAGATTATAACTAATTATAACAATAACACGAAACTTCATAAGATGTATGGAATGTTATTCACAAACACATGTGCATGCCAATTGGCAAGGTTCGTACACCTATCGTTTTAGCTAGTTTAACAAATTCCAAACCAATTCTCATTTTGTTCCTTTTCATTAGTAGGTTTCTCATAAGATGTACACCACTATATTCACATGAGCTAGTGCATGCAAATTTGAAGAGATACTGGACCTTGAAGTTTTAACCAATTCAATATATGCTTGATCAAATGTTTGGAAATTGGAAGATTTTGAATAGTTTTTTTATTTATTTATCAATGAATGTCCTTTATAATTGTCTAGAGCGAACAGTTGCTGATATTGTCTTGGTGCTGTCGCTAAGTGAACACTTTAATCACTAAACCGTACATTGTACTTACTAGTTCTGGCAAAGGGAAGCAGCAATATTGAGGCAACAGCTACAAAGCTTGCAAGAAAACCATCGGTATAATCCTTCACCCTTCAGCATATTTTGTCATGTAATTTGTTGATGAATATAACACACTAGAGAAAGTAAAAACAATTCGTTATTTTTACATGTTTGATACTTCACCAACTGAAATAGATTCTTGACCACATCACATGAGCCTCACCTAAACAGCCTGAACATCGCATTATCATAAACCCAGTATAACATTGAGAACACACCCAATTATTCCAAATCAGGACATTTCCATTCTCAAGTGCATGCTCGCTTGCACACCACACACATACCAATTTATACACTCACATGCACACATTTTACTATAAGAAATTACAAGTAGCTGGTTCCTTTTTGGGGGGGTTAATTGCTAAAAACTAGAAAAGGCATGCATATAAATGGTTGGAGAGTTGTAAGAAATTTTGTTGGAGAGTTAAAGGGTAATTATTGGAGTAAATGGTATGGTCTATAATGGCCATGATATAATCTTTTATTCTACCAACATTTGCACCTGACAAAACAGGCAAATGATGGGTCAAGAACTGTCAGGGCTGAGTGTCAACGATTTGCAGAGTTTGGAGAACCAATTGGAAATGAGTCTTCGAGGTGTCCGTACGAAGAAGGTTTGAAATTTTACCCCCACCGCCAATTTTGTTATTCTTTAATAGTCAAATACTTGATTCAAATAGCACTTGCATGGCACTGACCAAAACTATCCTTTTGTAGGACCAAATCTTAGTGGATGAAATAAAAGAACTGAACCGGAAGGTCATGTCTTAAAAAAGAATCTACTGAATTTCAGTTTTATCATGCTAAAGAAATTCAATGCCTGAATTTTATTCTCCTTTATGCAGGGAAACCTCATTCATCAAGAAAATGTGGAGCTCTATAAGAAGGTCAACCAAATTTGTCAACAAAATACGGATTTATATAGGAAGTTAATATCTTGGAAAAATAACACAAACTTCAGTAATCCTCAATATAAGAAATATATTAGATATTTCAACTTTTGCCAAATTATAAGTTGTTAAATAGTTAGTCACCTTGAACTAAGAGATTTGACCTTCCAGGCCTACGGAAGAACAGATGCAAATGGAGGAGCTAGAAACTTTCTTCTCTCAAATGGTCCGAGCATTGCAGACGACTCACATGTACCTGTGAACCTCCAGCTTAGTCAGCCACAACAGAATATTGACACACCAACCAGAGCTACAAATTTGGGGTACAGTTCCTTCTATGAAACAAATTTTTCATTCAGAAATAATTTATTTTCTACACATTTAATCTCAATAGTCATTTTGTTGGAAACTGCAGCAGACTTCAACTGCATTAGCAGGATGAAAGATCAATTGCAGGTGATGTTATGTGGTTTCTATCTACAAAAAGTTGACCATGGTCACAGTGTTATGCTTATATTGATGAGGTCTGGTATATACGCCAGAGACCTGAGCCAAAAGACTTCAGTTTGAAATGATCCTAGAAACCAACTTGAATGTGTGTGATAATTGAACAAACTAGCTAATCATGTAAAGATAAATTTAAGTGTGACAAAATAAAGAAAAGTGGAGACTGTACTTTGTGCCAAGTGCCAACTGCAACTTTAGTGAACTCAGCCTGTGTTTAATCTTGATTGAAGAATTAGCTATGAAGGTAGTATGTTCCAAAACTATTTTTTGTATACAAACAGTTCCATATAGATACATAAATGCATGTGGGAGTGTGCATACACATGCTTGTTCACCATACATGCATGCTTGCATATAAAATGGGAACATGGAATGGGAAGAAAAAAAAATACAGACAGTGTGCAGGAAATCTCATTTCAATAAGCAGAAACATAAAAGGTAATACTCCTAAATTTCAAAATGAACGATTATACAAAGGGATACTGTAATATGTACCTTTTCAATTAATACTTTAAAGGCCAGCGCTTTAAGGACAAAATCAGAAGGTGACATCATGACCTGTCTGGCAATAACAAGTCCTAAAGCACCTAACATTTTGCATGGTCACTCTAAACAGTACCCAAACAACCAACGAACTTGGAAATCCAGTACTGGACAGCCAAAAAAAATACTGACAAAATCAGACTACAAACATAAGATATTCATAATAGGATAAAAAAGCATGCACGTTTAAGAATTTGGTTCATATTTAAATGAAACTTAATAAATGCAATGTCATACAAGAATAGTATTAAGTGTTAATCTATGTGTATGTGCCTATACAAGTGCAGCAGCTATAAATAACAAACCAAAAAAATGCTATGATGAAATTAAGAAGGAAACATGTATGATTTATATAAGACTGACGCAATCAAGTGGAAAATGAGTTCAAAATGATAGACATCCTGAAGAACTTAAAGCAACAAAATGAAGCTCATAATACCTGTACGATATTATATACAATAAAATAGGCGGGAAAGCAGAAGTCCAACGTCATTTATCAAAAAGAAACCATGCAAACATGATAGAACAAGTAACTAAACCAATACAATATCAGCACTCAAAATTTTAAATGCAGAGGAAATTACTTTGCCACAAAAGCAGTGCCTGTTTGTTGAAATAATACAATATACGATAATCTCTAATAGAGAAACTCCCTGAGGATGATGTTATGTCTGACAAGGCGGCTAAAGTAGATGATCTAAACTACAAAAGATTTAGTCATGGAACTTAATATCCAGTTCTTATCTGTGCTTGCAGGAGAAAGGATTTCCCCCCCAAGAGAGACCAGATCATAAACATCTTCATGACTGAAGAGCGTAACATATCTATCAAGATATAGCTTCACAAACAGATATCCCTGACTTAAAATGTTAGTACAGGCAAGTTTGTTTTTCTTTTTCAACAACAATATGCTTTTATTGTAACAAAAGCCATTTAATATACTGACATTAGTCCTTTTTTTTCTCTTTAAGGGTGCTTGTTGGCAGTTAAAAGAAGTCCAGCTATCCCAAACTGGCCCTAACCAGGCCATTACTTTTGTGTTGTCTTTTGAGACAAATCATTGAAAGATTACCAAGATTTTGTATAATTATATTACATGAAGATTCATCTTGCATTATCTGTGACCTACGGAAATGGTATGCAAGTAGTTACAATCTTGGAAACAATGTGATACTTCAAAGACATGGTTTCACAAATACAGCAGTACATGACAAAATTTACTTCTCAAAATCATCATGAACTGTTTGAGATACTACTGGATAAAAATGGATCACTCTTGATTTTAAATATTCACTTTGTTTGGATTTAGTCCATGAACTTTGTTTAGTTCCAATTTAGTCTCCTAACTACCCAGGTTGTTTTGATTTAGTCAAGTAGACAGAACAAGGACTGAATCGATAAACTGGAACAGATTAGATAGGTTGTGGGGCTAAATTGGAACAAAGTTAAGTTTAGAAACTAAATTGGATCCAACTGGATAGTTCAGGGGCTATTTTGGAACATTAAACAATTACAAATGATAAAAATTTGTAAACAAGAAAACAACATTAAAAGTTTCCAGAGTATTAACCGGTTCACAAACTCAAAAATTACAAAATGCAGTGATCTGCACTAGCTCAAGAAAGCAATTTTCTCCAAATGGGGATTACTAGCATCCCAAATCCACAAAGTAGTAAGAATATTCACATCAAATCATGGGTTACTCAACTAAATAGTTTGGTGCTTTAGTAGAAATATATTGACATTTATCTCCACTTTGAAGTCTTATAAGGGTACATATGCAATAGAAAAGCAGACAAGAAACTAGTGATCCAAAGTGTACTACTATGATATATGGCATCAGTCTTGGACATTTGAAGAAACATGAAGGGATCCTATATGTACACTCTCATCTTATATGGACGCATTGCTAACAAGGTACGCAACCAACAGATTCTAGAGAGACAAAACATAAAATGCTAAGAGTATCATCAATCAATGCATGCTAATATAGTATGTTTCCAAATTGTGTATATAAACATTGATTTGAACTGAATCTCCCTTGTATTCTTGTACTTTTCCTAATTAGTTCTTGGCAGCACAGCACATTCTTTCAATGTGCATAGCACATATTCTCACTATTCTCAACATCCTCTCATAACTTCAATGCAACTGAGTAACTTCTCGGAGTAATTAACTAGAAGGAATAAAAGTGTCCACAACTATCAGATATGTACTTAGAGGTGCTCTAAAGTAGAAAATCACAAGTATGAATGTCAATTTTACTTGCTTCTGGTTCTAATTTTACTTGCTGAATAAAGATTTTCTAACCCCTAAAGTAAAAAATGTGAATGCATGGTCGCATGAGAGAATAATGGTTCATGGAAGATTGGTTTGATTCATGCAAATAAGATATGATTTACACAGTGGTACAATTACCTGGTCTGGACCATTTAATGATGGATTCTTATCAAACCGAGGTTTAAACAGTACATTTTGTCTGATCTCAGTTGTAAGTAATAATCGTATGATTAATGCAGAAATACACAATCATACCATTGATGAATGATGGATCAAACACTAATCTATTGATTACTACAATTCCTTAATTACTATAAGCATAATTGTTTAATCAAGATTCATATCATGAACCGTTAAGATTTATTGTTCAAAGCATGAATGATAGGGTTCTAATTTTTATTTTTAGAAGTAATTTTTTATAAGATCAAAAACTCACGACTACTCAAATTATTTATTTGGAATGGTTTTGCATCCTATATACATTAAATTGGTCAGTATAATATATTCTTATATTAAACACTTATTTTATAATTTACATGTAACACAAGGAAAAATCATTCTGTTAGGAATCCTCGTGTGAGTCTTGGCCTCATGTAAGGTTAGTACAATATTGATATACATCTTAATCCCATGTATGTTAAGTAATCAACTGCATGTAGATATGAAACATCCACCAGCCAACATTTTGTTTATTTCAGCAATCAGGAAAAGTTCTAATGGGTTAATTTTTATAGACTCACTAGTGATAGGATCAACATCAATATAATTTAGGGGTTACTCCATGTCCTAACATCCACCTTCCTTTTATTACTAAATCCTAACCCAAGCAAACGTAAATTGTCAT
>JAYMSV010002391.1:0-11164 GCA_036897745.1 Erodium moschatum
GTGTCACCCGCATGCCTGACGGTTCTGCCCTCATCAGAAGCCCGAGGAGGGTTCCGATGACGGCCGGGGCTGGGGTTCAAACGACCATTGTTGTTGTCACCGGATGAGGACGACATTGTGTTGAGGGTGCTCAGCAGAGGGCTCTATGGGGTTTGGGACATGCACCCCCTACCGGTTATATACAACTAATTTTTAAAAACGGGCGGTTATCTTAGGGAACAAAAATAACATTTCGTCAAAGGGTACGATGCTTCTATTCTAAAACATGTGGACCGTTGGCTTCATTTTCCTATTTCTCCTACTAGAGTGATAATCACCTGAACCAACTTCTCCTTGTGTGATTTCTTATTAACTTATGTTTCCCATACTGTTTATCTCTGTACACATTCAAATTAGTTTGACTATTCAATTTTTTTGGGAAGTAATCACACTGAACTTGAACAATAACTGATCAGTCAACAAATTAGAAATCAAGATATTGATTTTACTTTTTTGGGAAATGAATTACAGTTATGAGATTCCTTATACTTTTTACATATCATCTGTAGACCACTTCTTTATTTGATACAGACAGTGGATATTTTGAAATGATTTTATTATAACACACGAGAATGTTATTGTTTATTTCACACGTGTGATAAAACACTCTAGATCAATAATACGAAATCGTTGATAGTATAATTCTTCTCCTTGTGGGGTGCAATGTAGCACAAGGTACATACCATCCTGATTTCCTTATACCCAAGAGGGAATGATACATAGTGTGTTATGGCCAAATATAGTACTTCTTTCCCCTATTTATGTTAGGAGCTGCTCTCCTTTCAACAGCTCTTCAGTTACAAGATGCCATAATTTGAACGTATTAATTTCAGCAACACCTACCAATACAAGCACTAGCTCATGCTTCTCGTGACTAAGAATTGTTATCAAAACAAAACCATATCCTATTATTGGAAATTGGGAACATTCTGATTTATCCTTATCCTCTGGTTGACCATCCTCAAGCTTGTTCAACTTAAGCTCCTAAAAGAGTTTTTCACTACTCAGAAATGTGCACAAAATGAGCTATTAATGAATTAACCTTCTAACTCCTATTGGTTTAGATTTCTTATCTGCATTGGGTCCGATTTTCTTATACGTCAACCAACGTCTACTTGTCAACTCGAGCTAATTAATTTGACGAATAAACATGTTTCATGCTTAATTACAGTCAAACAGGCTGCTACAGCTTCTAATCACATAATTTTGGAGGTTGAGGTGAAAAGCAACGGATGGATTCAGCAAAACCATGCATCACTTGCTATTATACATTACAAGAAGTCAAAATACTTGTTGAGCTCATGGCTCGGAGTGCAGAATGCTGCAAGCATGGCAAACAACTTTCAATTCGAAGCATATAATGTATAAACAATAAATGTCAAATGTCCAATATCTAAAGTGAAGTCAGTGAGAATTGGCACCGTTTGGTTAAGAAAAAAAAATACTAATATTACTGTGCACGACACAACAGGGACTGCAAGATCTATAGAGATCATAGCATAGACCCATCTAAGTATGTGGCTCATAATTATACTCATCCATACCCAAAACAGGGTATGAGTACAGCTCAGCACCAAAGATAACTGTACTACTGACCGGAGTTCCCTAAGAGGCGCTCAACAGCAGCATGTACATTGCCGGCAGTTGCCATCAGTGCCCGTATATTCTCTTGTGTGTCGAAGAACCCCATTTCCTGAAGCTGTGACAGCTGGGTTGCATAAAGCTGTTCTGGTGGCACTGAAAATATGGAAGTATATTAAATAAGTGCAAAGAAAACAAATTTTGTGTGGAAGCGAGGGGGGAGCTAAATGACCATCTGATCTGTTAGGAGCAGCCAAGCTGCCAGCCCCAAGGCCACCAAACATGCTCATTAACATCTCCGAGCTCGATTTGTTACCCTCTCCTGCCAGTACAAACAGATCAATAAATCACCTCTGTCGCCCACAATATCAGTTCAATTCTACTTCCATCTATAGGAAATCTAGAAAATTAGTTGTAATTTTCGTGTCGTGACGGGAAATTGAAATCTAATATGGGAAATCCATTTATGGTATGGTCAAAGTGGATGGAGCAAGTATACAACAAACAAAACTACAAGAGATATTTTTACCTTAGTAGTACAAGTAAATGCATTCTGAACACTACCACATTTAAGTTCTCAAAACACTAATCAAGAGTCAGAAAGTAAGCATGTTTTGAACAATCTGATACTACAAATGCATATAACAAATTGTAGTTTCAAGTGTGGCTAGCGTATAGACGGTCGGTATACAACACTCTTTTCCGGAAACTACCAGTGTAAGTTCAAAACCACAATTTATAAATAGAAAACTAAGTAAATGTTGAACATTGAATTCATTACCTGTACCTCCACCAGTCTGACCAGGTTCCCTGCATGAGAGAACCAATTTAGTAGACAACTAAGAACAAAAACCAATAATAAACAGATGCAACGGTAGCATAGCCATTATATTTAACTCCAAAATATGTTGCCCGACTATCTGTCATTCTATTTTTGGAGATCAAAGAAGGCCCAACAATGTGAACTTGATTCACTTTCCGTATTTAGAAAAATACATAAAAGTTATATGAACTTATTTACAATATACATCTAAAAGTACATTGTTAGGGGTAGTTCAATACTCATATGATACTATTTATAACTTTCGATATGTCAGGTTCTATTCTGTGTTCTAGATAGTACATAAGACAACAAGAGATTTGTTGTCAAAACACCTACATGCAGACATATTAATAATTGCCCATGCAGCAGAATATTATCTTCAATTGGGAAGTGTCATCTCATCTATACAGATACAGATATTAAACACTTAATAATTTCATTTGATCCCACTTATTAACACCCCAATTATAGCCCCAAGCACCCAGCCTGTATGCAACGTAATGAACACCCCTTATCACTCTACCTCGGATTTGACCCACTAAGTAATTGATAAAATTGACACACTGTCTAATGAAAGCAAGGAGATCATGTAGTTTAATTACCTATCAACCAATTAACCAAAAATAGGAATAAGGCTATCAATGACCCAACTTCATATTTAAGCCAATACCAAAACCCAACCCTGGCAAATAATTACAATGAAGATACAGTAAGTAAAACCAGACAAGACAGAGATGCAAGTTATCTAAACTGACTTGGTACATTAATGCATTTGCTGACATAGAAATGTTAAATCCCCAAGCTTAAAGTTAAAGTTACATAATCCACCAACTTTCATGTACCAAACAATACAGGAGAAATGAGCATGTCACTTCTTACTGATTTGGCTGTTGTTGACCTAGTTGGGATACAAGGGATTGCTGGAAAGTCAAGAGCTGCTGCGAGAGAGGAAAAGAACAGAAACACAAGACAAAAATGAATATCAACTGATTAAACAACGTATATAACTTCAAACAACATTGAACCTAACTATACAAAAACTACTGCTCATATATAGGGTAGCTTAGACACAATCAATCCACCAAATCTACTTGCGGACCAGCAAATTTTGCATATTTGTACATGTAATGGTTGATGAGCTCCGGTAGGAGAGTTAGAATTTGTGATTGTTCATATGGAGAAAGAGAGGCCAAAACAGTAGGCAGATTGTCACACACAAATACATATATACATATACACAACCTGCATTGTTTCAGGAGAAGCCAATTGACGAAGAAACTCTGGGTTTTGCATCATTTCTCTAAGCTGGGGATTTGAATCAAGCATAGTCTGCATCTGGGGGTTCATACCAAGAATCTGGCCATCGAATGATGTTAGAAAGAAAAACATCATATGAAGCACAGCTTAGCAAAGTTATCAGAACAAGTGAATAAGAAAGCATGTTAAACCAATACCTGGTTTACATACTGAGGGTTCGAAAGGAGGCTCTGCATCATTTGTGAAACAGCGGGGTTTTGCATAAACTGATTCAGTGAGCTTGGATCCTGCATAGGACCCAACATTCCTTCAACGTCTGTGAGGCCAAGTCCACTTAATCCAGCAGGTGGTTGCGGCCTAGCACCCCCAATAGAATTTGACCTCATAGAATTAGTTTGGGCACCTCCAGCTGCTAGATTCAAACTTAGTTAACAGCTAATTTCATGTGCAACACTTTCGAATTTGACATATTTAAAAAGAAATAATAACAAGAAATTTAAGGACTGCAAAAGGAGGAAATAACGATAACTATAGAAGCATCTTCACCATACTGATATGGTTGGAGATTAACAAAAGCAATTTTATTACTTATTATTTTCCAAATATATCGCATCATTTAAAAACTATATATTGGGTATATATTGATACTACACCAAAGCAGAGAATGTCTATCTGATGATAGAGTTATCAGGAAAACATTTTCTGACCCTACTAATTTGGATTGAGATTTTGATAACATATGTTCCGCCAGAAATTAATATTTAAAATCAAGCTGGTGTTTGGATCTAAGAAAACTATCATGGTTAAGCTGCATGCAGGTAATTCTTCTGAACTTTTAGGATAAAGCATAGCGTTAATGAATCATCAACGAAAGCGTACAACATCCACATGGAATAAGAAACTAAATAAATTTCAGCTATTATACTGGAGAAAGGAATACATTCCATAAAAGAAAACAGATAATAGCTACAAAGATTCATAACCATAGCATCCTCGCTAAGAAACCAAATAAAATAACATGACAACTTACCACCAGCAGGGGTCCAAGGATTGGGTAGTGGATTAATATTTGGAGCTGGAGAACCAGCAGTCCTTTCAGAACTAGAAACTGGCAAGTTAGTTGGTCGATCTCTAGTTTGGCCCCCACCTTGGTCCCCCAAAAGAGCCGCAAATGGATTTGGGGTATCATTTCCAGCATTCCCACCCATAGTTGTAGCATTCAAAAGTGGTTCTTGAACAGTTTCATACATACGCCTAAGCATGTTGAATCCCTCAGGAGAAGATTCAATGTTGCTCATAGCTCGGTCAGTGTTACGCATCATCTCACGCATGAGCTCAGGATTCCTAGCAGTTTCAAGTGTCTGGCGAAGTGTATTTGGGTCATTGAGTATGTGTGCTAGCTCAGGATTTCGATCAATGATTTCACGCATTTGAGGATTATTCATAATCATGTTCCGCATTGTATCAGGGTTGTTCATTAGGTTTTGAACAACAGGCATGTTCATTATTTCTCTCATCAGGTTTGGGTTTTGAGTCAACTGTTGCTGCACCTGATCGAACTCCGGGAGACCAGGTCCAAATAAACCACCATTTCCACCTAATCCACCAGCACCAACAGCAGGAAAAGGTGAAGCTCCAGGACCAGATCCTCCAAACCCACCACCTTCATGCAAACCAGTACCTCTTGTATTACTCGGGGTGCCATGTAAACCTCCAGGGTTGGCTGCTCCACTGGTGTTGCCAGATGCAGCTGGTGAAAAACCTCGAACCAAGTGAACTGTGTGATCTGCCTCTAAACCTACCAATTTTAAAAGCAAATAGAATCGTCACATTCATGGAAGACCTGGGAATTTGACATCTCTATCACTTCTAAAATTGGCAGTTTTATTCTCCATATTCAATGGATACACACTGGCCGGTAGATCTTTACATGCAATCCCTAAAGTATGACAAGCTGATATAGAAGACAAATATCAAAACAATTTTGCAACTTAATAACAATGGAGTAAAAGGAAAGGAAACGGAAACAGGCTAGACTAGGATACTCCTTGAAGAAGTTCAATTACAAAAAAGGAAAGTGGGATCACATATAATATGGAAAAAACACGGATAAGTAGTAAAATAGAATATTAATTATGTTAGTTCTGAGTTACCTAAATGATTAGCAAGTAGAAGGAATAGCCAAGAAACCTATGGAATCAAAACTTCCATTATTATGGCTAGAATCGGTCAGTTAATCATGATTACTGAAATCAACAATTACTGTGACTATTAATAATGGATAATGATTATGGAATAAATAGATCATGTGGAAGCACAACCGATATCTAGAGCCACAGTTCAATGTCTTGACTTCCTTTCCCGAATACCCTACTACCTTTACTTGATCCCTAACATTCTGTTAATCTATAATGACTTAATCTTCAGACTGGTTTGGCATACTCATATACTCAAGGACAATTTTTAAGCTAACTAAAATCATATCTACATAAGTGAAGACCATCATGCTCATTGCAGAGCTGAAACAAGCGAATCCCCTATCTATTAGGTTTGCTTGAGTCTTGACTACGAAATTAACACTTGCCTTTCACTAACTGAAGTCAAAACTAGGCATGGATAGGAATGCAGTGCATAAAAACACATAGAGATACAAAAAACAAATTAAGTGAAAACCATTTATAAACACATGCAAGTAACTAAAATAAAGGCTACCAACGCCTCTTCTTCATTTATGAGTAAAGGGGATAAAAAGTAATCCTCGAAGTGGGTAGGTTTTGTAACTATTCCTCAACTTGTTGTCAAGTCAAAGTGTAACGGGCAATCACCGCAATGCAATCAATACAGATTCTCTAGCAATGCAGCCCCGTGCAATTTTGACAACCCTTCAACATTGTACAATAAATAGCTTTCGAAAACAAGTTACAACTTCGATGATGATTCGAAATTCAGTTACTTCACGTTTAATGCATCTACATAATTTTAATATTCTTCAAAAAGAAAATAATAAATGTCAATTGGTAATTTTCATACATATTCCTTAACCTGTTGTCAGATCAAAGTTTAACGCGCAATCACCGCAATGCAATGAATACAGAATCTCTAGCAATGCTTTTAGCTGCAATTTGCACAACCCTTCGACATTCAGTTAAAATGTAGTTGATGATTCAAAATTCAGTTACTTCACGTTTAATGCATCTACATAATTTTAATATTCTTCAGAAAGAAAATAACAAAATGGCACACACAGACTAACCACAAGTTCTCTCATGGGAACTATTAATCAACACTTCCTGGAGTTGGTAGTTGTAGATGTAACTTCTAGCTCAAGACACACATTTTTCAGTCACTCAACAAATTGCATAATAGGACCTAAAGTGATGGAAACCATATTAAGTTACCACGAACGAGGAAATCTGAATCATTATGCTATTTCAAGTACTTGCATACAGTAATCTAAATCACAAGTTTAAACAAAATTCCTACAACTTTCATCAGCCATGACCTCATCAAATCTATTTTTGCCCATTCAAGTGTTAGTATCAAATGTCTCAGCAAATCAACATGGAATCAAACCAAAAATGTATTGACAATGAGGAATAGTGAAAAAACAAACGATTGTCAGGAAAAGCAAACGCAATTCAAATTCAATAATAGCAGAAAAAACAACTATGCACACACTTGCTAGCTCATGAAACGAAAAGAAATGAAGGAAACCATGGCTTTTGAGAGTCTGATCGTCCTTGAGGATCCGGCCTTTGTAAATCAGGCGTTGCTGATCGGCGGGGGTGTCACAGCTCCCCCCAAGAACGGGCTTGAAACATCCAACGGTGGAATCAAGGTTGACCTGAACGGAGAACTTGGAACCGTTGGAGCACCGAATGTTGATGGTGACTCCATCGCCGCTGTTGGATTCGCCTCCGTCGTCAATAGCTCCGCCACCTCCCATGGCAACACCGGGAGGTCACAAATCGAAACAAGAAGGAAAAATCTGAAGAAAGAATACTGGATTCAGGCCAAGGGAAAGAGAATTGAAACCCTAAGAGGAGAAATCGGAATGTTTGGTTTGATGGAAGCAAGGAATTAAATGGATGGGTTGTTGTAATTGTGAAAATGAGAGACGGAAAAAGAAAGTTGTTGGAGTTTTTATTTATTTTGTCTAAATTTGAGTAAATATAATAGGAGAGATAAATTATATTGAAATACTAAAAACTAAAATTTAAGATGACTTGGCTCAACGAAGCAAAGGATCGGAGGAATGTGTGCTTCAAAAATGAGAGGAATGTGTAGTTCCAAGGACAAAATCTTGGGTAGAGCATTTGTAGTGGTCGACGAAACTTCAACGTAAACTCGACAAAAACATTATCTCATACAAAACATTGAGCACTCAGCATAACAAATGATACTTCACCAATGTGTTTGGAGATTATTTTATCGTCGTTCGTTTTTGTGGAGACCTCAAAACAATGGTTAAGTCATGGGGCCAATGACGGGGCAACACATTTCTCTGATAGTATCCGACCATTTTACCCTATGAAATTCCCCTTCTCCAATTCTTTTTAATATAAAATTTTTCTATCTTCCATCCTACAATTTTAATATACAAAGCTGATGGAAGGTCTTTGGTGAAGATATCCACAAACGGGTACGAAGATGATACATGGAGCACACGAACCTGACCTGCAGCAACTTTCTCATGTTTAAAATGTAAATCAAGTTCCACATGTTTGGAACGTTGATGATTTATTGGATTACCGGACATATAGACAGAACTAATATTATCACAAAAAACAATGGTAGCAGTGGAAAGAGGATAATGCAACACGTGGAGAAGATTGCGAAGCCGGCATGACTCAACGACGACATTAGCAACACCGCGGTACTCAACTTTGGCACTGGAACGAGAGACAACATGCTGTCATTTTGACGACTAGGATATGAGATGATGTAGAGCGACGCGTGTCAGGATAGTCAACCCAATCAGCATCAGAGTAAGTCGTAATGGATAAGGTAGGAGAAGGACGAAGATGTAGATCATAGGCAATGATACCCTATATATAGCGAAGAATGTGGTTGAGGGCATGAAAGTAAGGTTCACGTGATCATGCATAACAAGACATATTTGTTGGACAACATACAAGATGTCATGACGAGTAAAGGTGAGATATTGAAGTGCACCCGCCAAACTACGATAAAGAGTGGGATCAGAGACTAGGGGTTCAGAGTAGGATGAGAGTTACGATTTGGTATACACCGGAGTAAGGCACAGATTGCTGGAGGACATGTTGGCTCGAGCGAGAATCTCTCGAGCGTATTTTTCTTGAGAAAGGAGAAGACTAGAAGAAGTGCGGGTGATAGAGATGCTGAGGAAGTAGTGGAGGGGACCAAGATTGGTCATGGAAAATTCGGAACTAAGATGAGAGATAATGGAAGATAGAACATCTAGAGAAGAGGCAGTAAGAAAAATATCATCAACGTAGAGGAGGATGTAGGTTGTGTGAGAGTCACGACGATAAATAAAAGAGATGTATTTGCTTGGCTGCTAACGAAACCGGTGGAAAAGAGATAGGAAGTGAAACGCTGATTCCAAACCTGGAGGGGGGAGGGGGGACATGGTTGGGAAAAGAGGGATTAGGAAAGTTGGGGGTTGTTTCATGTAGACGGTCTCATGGAGGTCGTCGTGAAGAAAAGCGTTTTTGAAATCAAGTTGGTGAATGGGCCAAGAGTGAGACAAAGAGAGACTAAGGATGGTGCGGACGGTAGCTGGTTTGACAACTAGACTGAAAGTGTCATCGCAGTCAATGCCAGCCTGTTGTGTGTACTTGCGCGACTAAACGAGCTTTGCAGCATTTAAGCGATCCATCAGAATGGAACTTATGATGAAAGATCCATTTGGAACCGACAACATTAACATTTAGAGGGCATGTGACAAATCCCAAGTGTCACTCAAATAAGAGCGGAAAGCTCGGCCTGCAACACTTGTTTCTAATTAGGGTCACAAAGAGCATATAAGGAGATTGGGGTATAGGAGAGACAGGGGAGGTGGACACATGAAGATCAAGTATGCGTCGTGGGCGAAATACACCAGCCTGATTGTGAGTGGTCATGGGATGAGATGGACGAGGCGAAGGAGCTGGTAGGGTGTGGTATAGACACTGGACTGGCGAGGGAGTGAATGGAGAGTGGGGTGCCCAACGAGAATGGGAAGAAGATGGTGACACATGAAATGGAGAACTCGGGAAAATATCTAGACCAAAAAATGAGGGGAGTGAAGAAGAGTAGATAAATCATTCGAGGTACGAGTGAGGAAATCAACAAAATCAGAGGGATCAGGTGAATGATGAGAAGAGTAGGGAAATATTGTTTCATCAAGAGTAACATGGCGAGAAATGATAACACGTACAATAGAAAGGTTAAGACAACGAAAACCTCGGTGATTAGAAGGATAACCAAGAAAGACACAAGCAACAGAGCGGGGTGTGAGTTTATGAGGAGTTGTAGAAGAGAGATTCGGGTAGCATAGGCAATCAAAAAACACGAAGATGAGCGTACGTGGGAGATGTGTTGCATAGAAGTTCAAAGGGAGTCCGAAGAGCAAACGTCTTGGTAGGGAGAAGATTGAGTGTGTGCACATCCATATGAAGACCTTTAACCCAAAAGGAAGGTGGGAGTTTGGCTTATAAGAGAAGAGAATGTACCATGTTGTTGGTAGTGCGAATCATACGATCCGCTTTACCATTCTGCTGAGAAGTATGGGCACATGAGAAACGAAAACAAATGCCATGAGATAGGAAAATTTATGAAAATGAGTGTTATCAAATTCACGACCATTATCACACTGAAAAGATTTAATAGGAAGGGATAACTAAGTGCGAACATAAGTGTGAAACTGAACAAACAATTTAAAAGCTTCAGACTTAGCACGTAAAGGGAAAACCCACAAAAAATGAGAAAAGTCATCTAGAAATAATAAGTATATTTTATTCTACTAGAACTAACAATAGGAGAAGTCCAAAGATCATAATGAATAATTTCAAACAAATATGCAATGCGAGAAAGGGAAGAAGAAAAGGGAAGACGCAAATATTTACCTAATTGACACGCATGACAAGTAGCATCCACAATATTCCTATCACGTGAAATAAAATTTTAAGAGCAAAGAAACTTAAAAACAGAGTTGTCGGAGTGTCCAAGACGATGTCAAGTGGTGGGAGTAACGTTGGTGGAGAGAAATTATAACATGGATGATGGTGGTAGGGCATGTGGTCACCGGGTAGTGATCCCCAGAACTACCATAGTGGAGGAAAAGAGTTCCGATCAGAAGACCATTTCATAGAAAATTCAAACGGATCAAATTCTTTAGAATAATTATTGTCACTTGTAAACTAGCAAACATGTGAAGACCGCTCCGAACGGACCCGAGCAAGTCGATACAAAGTGAGAAAATGGGTTCTTGGACTCCAAGTG
>JAYMSV010002392.1:0-11163 GCA_036897745.1 Erodium moschatum
ACCTACCGTCTAATTTTTGATGTTTTTTTTTCCTAAATTTTTTTGAGGTTTTGAAAGATGAGTGTGTTGCCGATGTTAGGAGGAAGAAGATGATAAGTTTGAAGTGGGTAATGGATGGAAGAAAAGGGATTTTGTGAGGTAATAAATTGACGGAAGGTACTAAATTGAGACAAATGAAACTCCAAGATAGCGAGACGACACAAAAAAAGTTTAGGGTAGTGGAAATGGAACCCGAAACTTTTAAGGTAGTGAGATGGAATTACCCCTAAATAAAATAAACATCACAATCCTGAAAGGAAGTACACTTACAAACAGTATGCTAGCTAAGAAAATGTAGGGCTGAGCAGTCACTTTTGAAAGACAAATTGCAACAATACCATTGGACTTCTCATTCTCTTCCGTATACATTTCCCTGTAAATTTGTAAGCCTGCAAAGGGGACTCAGAAATTGGAATAAAAAAGTTCAGGGGCATCAAAAGCAACCATGTTTCCAACCAACAACTCTTTCATTTCAAACAATGCAAAAAAACTTCAAAGATAGATGACACACAATTCCTACGTATGAGCCTCAACAACAATAGAGAAGTATAAAGATGCAAGCAGAGTAATAAAAACCTATTTTATATGTCATTGCAAGTCAGTTTAAGAAAACTTCAAAAAGACAACTTTCAAAAATTTCCCATTGTTCACTTGTATCCTTTTCACACCACTGTTACTAGCAACTAGATAGATCTATAAATAGCCCTTGCATTATTTTCTTATCTACATTCACTTCCTTACCTTAGTCTGTTCTAAACCATTAAAAATTCTGAAAACCCTTTATTTTCCTAGGACGTTTACCATCAAATAATTCCTATGCATTAGCAAAAAGTACGATAGTCGATGATGTTTTATGCTACATTAACGAAGCATGCTCCAATTTCAGCCTTTTGTACACCTAATTCCACCTAATAGGTGAATATGCATCTATAGTACTAAATACTCATGGTTTCCTCTTCACATGTTACGTAAGCCTGCAGCAACCCCAAAGCTATAATTTTCATTGCAAGAAAACAACCATGTCATTAAATTCATTAAGTGTGAAGTCATTGGGATAGCTCAAGCTGGTACTGAACCATAAAGCAATGATACCTTCTTCAACAGTTTCAACTCCAGGAAAGACTTTCTCAAGGCTCTCTGCTTCCAACATCTCTGAAAATGAATCATATGTCTTGATATCCTGAATACTAATAAGGTTAGAATACCCATTGAGTTTGAAATACTTGATGGATTACAATACTATGCTATCACCTCAACTTTCAGCAGAAGACATCTATTCAGAAGAATCAATGAACCTGGCCTGACTCTGAAACCACAGAAATGAGTAAGTTGCCGATATACATCACTAAAAGAAAGAGAATAAACCATAAACCATCAAACAATAAGGAAATTTAATAAATAATAAGCCCATAAAGAGCATACAGGAATAGAAGATCAACATAAAAAAAACAAAAAAAAAAACAGAATACAAGCATGCTAGTTTTTCATGCAAAACTGGAGTGTTAAACAAAGTTTGTAATGGACGGAAGAAACTATCAAGCTTACTATTTGGCCACCAAGGCACAAGAAGAAATAAAAGCATGGAGCTTAAGCCCATACAGTCAGGGAAGAATATACACATGTTACAAGATCAATACCAAAGTGAGAAATTAAATCTTCTCCCCTAGCACTCAAACCGGAATAGCACACTTAGACTCGCAAAGAGAATATGTGGTTGAAAAAAGCAGCGCCTTCAGCAGCAACAATATGCTCATAAAGTGTTCTTCAATCTTTGGATTGCATCAAATAATATCATTATGTAAACAATCTAATAAGAAAAGAGTCAACTTAGGATCAGACCAAGCTTATATCCCTTATAAGTTGCCAAAAGCAACCACCCAGAACATATCTCCATCTATCTACACAAAAATGCATGATTGCCAACATAAAACAGTCATAACTTACAACCCATACCTATCATACTTATCAACAGCACATCTTCCTTCAACTGTTTTACGGCCATCTACAAACAATGCCCCAGTATAGGTAGATTATAAATTGCCAATAAAATCAATGATATATGAAATCAACTTTCTCGCCATACTACTATCTATTAATACATTTATACCTTTAAGGTGCGAAAAAAAGGGTTCCTGGACATGAAGTTCACAGACAGTAGTCTTCAGAATCTGATGAAACTCAACAACTTTACTTCAACCACAGTAAGGAAAAAAATGAGATGTGCCCACCACCAACATGATTAAATACACATAAATACGGAACCAGAAGAGACATATAGTCATTAGCAATTACTAACATCAATTAAGTGAGACCCTTTATCCAGAATCAACTGCTTCCACTCAGCTTCTTTCTGCTTCAAAGAACTGTCTTCAATGGTGAACCCCAAATCTCCATATGTCCTGAATAAGCCTCCAGAAACTATAGATTGGTACAGAGTTGAAGCTAGGCGCTTGTACAAAGGGTAAGGTGGCACCCCCTCGAAAGAAACTGCAGAAATTTGAAATGAACTCAACCCCCACTTCGATTTTCCAACATTTTCTCGAGACCCAAACGGAAAATGAACAATAAATTTGGGTAGGGAGAAATCACCGGAAGAGGAAGGCCGTGAGTTCGGGTCTTCTGGATCTTCCAAGAGTAGGTTTGAGCAGAGGGTTTTTGATAAACCCAGATCAAATTCAAGGGTTTGGTCGACTGAGGATTGGAGGGTAAACTTCAGTAGCTCTTCCATACAGTCTCTCAGATCAAGCGAACTCGTCAATGGAGAAGATGGAGGCACTTGATGTTCCATTTGCCGCTCAATTTTCTCTACGTCTTGGGCTTACTCTTGAAGCCAAAAAATAGAAACTTTTCGTTTCATAATCCAGTGTTAAATTTTTTATTTCATTTTTTAAATTGCATTTTACTACCCTGTAAAGTTATATTTTCAGAATAATACCTTATTACCTTACATCGTTTTTTTTTCTTTCATATTACCCTAAACAAGTTTTATTTTTAATTTAATACCCGCCGTTACTTTTTCATCCGATTTTGGACGGAAATTAATCGCGTGCTTCGCACATGACCTTCTTTTTTCATTAAATGGCAATATACCCTCATCCATTGTTTCTTCTCCAAAATTTGGGTATCTCCACACCATCTCTCCCGTTCTTCTCTTCAAACTAAAACCCGCACCATGAAGTGATCGTGTTTATGAGTGATGGTCGTGTCCAAAAGAAACAATTGGTTTTGCGTAAAAATCTGTGATAGATTTCAGATAAAAATCTATAAGTGATTTAGGGAAGTTCAGATCCATCTTCAAAAGGAAAGATGATTAAAGAACTTCAAATGGAAAGTCCATGTCCAGCAAAGATGATTACAGTACTTCAAATGAGAAGATGGCTACACTACTTGAAAATTGAAATTTTATTTTTCAGGAGTATTATAGACTTTTTAAGTGTTTTGGATGGAAAAATAATTGAAAATTAACGTTAGGTACTAAATTGAAAATAACTTTTTTTTCTAGGATAACGGAAAAGAGAAAACGTGTAGAAAATAAAACTTTTCCAAAGGTAGTAAAATGAAAATTTCCCTTTCTTCTTTGCAACAAGGTAGTGGTGGATCTTTTCAATTAGTGTGTCAATCATTTCTTTTTATTAGAAAGAAATAAATTTATTATCGAAGCAATACATATAAAGAAGAAGAACCCAACATCAAAAAATTAGAGCCTACAATAAAAATCAAACAAAAAGCACCACTAAAGTACCAAGATTATATGATACAATCGCTACTACAGTGAGGGCTTAAGACCGACTCCACCTTCCTAAACTTTTATAAACCGAACCTTTGTATTGTACCCTTGAACCCTCAACAAACCTCGCCATAATGTGGGCTTGAATAGCTAGAAATCTAGTCATGACCTACAGGCCAAGGGTAATGCTCTTCCTTATACGTTCATCAACCAACGAGGACGAGAACTCCGAATAGATATCCGGCTTAAGAAGTAAAACACCATTGTGAAGAGAGCCCCCAGAATTGTTCATGATGCATGCACAGGGCCCAGAAATGCTTGAACACCACTGTAACCCAATCCCTGCATCAATGATTTACACTACTTTTATCAGAGAAACATACCCAGCAAGATTCAGAACAAAAAGGTGTTCATATGGTGTAAAAACGGTAGAAAACGAGCTCATGGGCCTGTTTCAGATAAGGATTTATGATATTATAAAAAAAACATAAATATTTATACACTTGCAAATCGCAAAGAGATGGCAAAAGGGAGGACACTCACAGATAGTATATTAACCATAGAAATGTAGGGCTGAGCACTTGATCTTGCAACACAAATTGCAACGACACCGTTTGATCTTTCGTTCTCTTCTGTGTAAAACTTCCTGTAAACTTGAACACCTGAAACAAACCATTCAGTTACTTGCAGGGTATTAGTTTTCAGTTACGAACATATACTATTTCCCTTTTCTCTAACATCTCATCCTAAGAACTAAGGAACATAACAAATGACAACTCAACACGAGTTTATGACAACAAACCTATGTTGTTCAGCAATAACTAACAATGAACCCCAAACTAAGTGGGTACGTTTTTTAATTTTGGGTTTCACCAAAAGCAGCATTAACTAGAAGAGTATCTCATACCATACAACATAAGCAAATATATTAAGAAATAGATGAAAGCTAACTGTTAGTCTGTTACCAAATAAAAACCTTGTGTTTCCGGCAGAGATTACTTGTTCTTACCTTCTTCAATGGTTGTAATGCCAGGAAGGACTTTCTCAAGACTCTCTGCTTTAAGCATATCGGAAAATGAATTATAACGGCCAACCCCCTGAATTTAAAGAGGATAAGAAGCCCCACTTTAATCAAAGCATAAACGATATCCAGAAAAGAAAACGATAAAGAAAGTATACATATACCTGAACCTCATGCACCAAACATTTATTGAACAGCAGCAAAGATCCAAGTCCAATTCTGTGACCAAACAAAATTCAGAAAATGAAAAGAATTGGAATAACCAGCAATGAGGACAATTCAGATAAATAAGCCATACCGATTATAGTCACCTACTGCACACCTTCCTTCAACTGTTTTAAGTCCGTCTGCAGAAATGTCATATAACCGCAAATAAGCCTTGAACTGATCAAATATGATTACTCAAGAGATAAAGAAGAAAGAATCTCCTGAACATGTGAAGCTATGACGAGCAATAAACACAAAGCAGAAATAAATATACCTTTCAGTTGTGTAAAGAAAGGCTCCTGAACATGAACTTCATAGTTTATGGTCTTCAAAATCTGATGAGTTGCAATGACAGAAATTGGAGGTTGTATTGTAAAACTCTGTGTTATCATTCAAAATATAGCAAAAGAAAAGGTAGAAATACAAATATCGTTATATTATATTTGATGCATTAATATCGCATGCAGCAAAAGCAAAGGTTATATTATAAAGCAAGGACAGTAGGACTGTGTCATCAGATAATATAAAGCAAATGCGGCCAGAAGCAATAATGTCAACAGTTTTACGTACATTTAATTCAGCTCCCTTGTCCAGAACCAATTCATTCCACACTTTCTGCTTCAAGTTGTCGTCTTTTTCTTCCTTGAATGGTATAGTTTTGTTATATGCCCCGCATAACACTCCAGAACTTATCAATTCATGCAAAGATGACGCTAGGCGTTTGTACAGAGGATATGAGGGGACTTTTTCAGAGCAATCTGCAACACTTGGGTACAAAAGAATCACATGTTTCTCCATGTAATGCAACTAACAATAAAAATTGCTCAAATCAAACATTTGTTCTTTACATTGTTAATGGACATAGAATATATCCTCACGTACACATTTTTCCTTTGCCACTACTTGTCCATATTTTCTTTGGTTTATATGATGAAAGGTGAATTTGATTTTGGCATGACCAGAGGTACAAAGAAGTGCCACAATATTGAAGCTTACTAGGCTTGTAGAATTTCATAACCCTCGAAAAGCCAACTCTTAAGGTCTATTGGCGTCATTTTCATGTCTAATTTCATTTGCTACCGCCAATTGTTAGATCACCTTACATATAAAATCCTGGCCTGCCTTTCTGGATCTTTGACTCTTAATTTGACAAGCTGCATAAAAATTTGCTTCTCATCCATGGGCATATTGATATAGGTGCCATAAATCGTCCCTGACTGAGGCACGACAACAAAAAACACAGCTTTCTGAGGAATTCATGAAAAAATAGTCTTATGTTTCATGGCAAATCCATTTTCTTAAAAATGTCTACCCTCATCTTCGGTTCTGAAACCCCTAACATATTAACTACAAAGCTCCTCTCTCCAAGACTCCAAGTAACTATGTCCATTGCTCTTTTTTGCCTTCCTAATTTTTCAAATACAAGAACAAAGGCTCAATGATCTTTCAGAAATCTAGAGTTGAAAGTTTCAACCTTTCATACTTATCAAATCAACAAAGAGAAAAGTGCAGAATTTGTTCACTTTCTTTTCTACTTTCTCAAGAACCAAACAGAACATAATCATGGAATAACGAATTTAGACAGTTACCCTTGCGAATCTGGTTGGGGAGGATCTTCTCTGAGGAGCTCCAAGCAGAAGTCTTTAGACAACCCCAAATCGAATTCTAGGGTTTGCTTGACAGAGGACTCGAGAGTGAACCTCACAAGCTCTTCTATACAGTCCCTGAGCTCAACTGGGCTCCTTCCAGGTGAACTCTGTTGTTCCATTGCTTTCTTCTCTCACTATTTTCCCAATTCCAAACAATCAGGTTTGTTTGTTTGTACGAGGATAAAGACCTCAGGGACTATGTTAGTCAATGGTTGATTGAACCCACATCTAGAAATCTGCCACGTCATCAGATGACAAAAAACCTCCCTTTACATGTTTTTGAGCTCATGTTTAAGGATTTAAAATTTGCTGACAGATAAGAGAATGAAATCGAGATGTTACAAGTGTAAAAAAATAAGCTTTGTGTATAATTTTCTGGTACAAAAATGTATGATACTATTTTTACTGTACAAGGATCTTGATTCATGATCAGTATTGCTTATGTTCTTTTTGTTCCACATGTAATCTTTCTACAAAACTGAGCTGGGTTTTGAATCTTGTTCAGTTTCTCCATCAATTCTGGATTCCAAATCAGTATGGGGCATCACAGAAGCATCTGAGAACCGGTGGTTGTGTTCATGGTGAGTCTTTGCCATCCATACAAGAATCAAAACCACCATGGTTGCTGAGAGAAGCACCATCCCTGACCAAACCAACCTTACATATCTCTTCAAAGGCTCGCAGTTTCTGACAAGGATCTCTGCAAAAGCTTCCTTCACTGACTGGCACTCCACCAGATCTTCCATACCTGGATACGCCTTTACTAGCTCTTGAATCGAGCTACTGTAAGCCTCAACTGTTTGGAGTTCTGTAGCAGAGATGGATCCACCTTGACATGTCTCATTGTTGGTGTCACCACAAGTAAGAAGCTGCAATGCCTTGGAAAAGAACACACATCACTACTGAGTTCTTAATATAACAAGGTTGTAACTCTATTAACACTACTTCTGCGATCTTTGACTCTCAAATACACACGCTAGTAACACATTGTCACCTTTCGCTATTCATCAAAAAACCACGGATTCTGTTCATTTTGCTCCAAAACACCACTGATATATGATAAAGGTGTTTGTGATTAATAGTGAAAAGTGACCGTGTGTTACTGATAATCCCTCATCTTAAGCCGGTGTTTTTAAGAACCAAAAGTCGTAGAGGGAATGTAAATAACGTTTTCCCTACAGGTTATGTAGAAAACTTTGTAATATTTCAAGAACCCTTTTGGGCATACCTTTGGGATGTCTCCAATTCGGATAGAAGTAGCCGAGCAGTTTTCAGGTTGGTATTGGTACTCAGGTGGCGCCGAGAAAGGATTACAGACGGTAACAAGGTTTGTGTAAAATGTTGCTTGGAGGGATATATTTTTATTCACCTGCAATTTTTCTCCAGTAGTGTTTTGTGTTACACAATGCACACATAATCTCTTTTGTCATGCTAAATCTCACAAATCATTTACCTCATTGACAAGGTTATAGATTCCTGATCTGAATTGGAAAAGAAGTGGTTTTGCTGATAGCAGTTCCTTACATGGAAGAACTGAGCTCAAGCTACTGTTGTTCGGATTTTCTTCAAAGCTTTCAAGAGCTGTGCATGAATCAGTTGAGAACCTGAACAAAACAAGACCTCATCGTTAATCACTAGGCTCAAACCTTTGAAGATTTACGAAAGCAAGCTCCAAGAAAGTATGATCTTGATCTTGATCAGCTTTACCTTTCCAAGAAGAAGTAGAGCCCAAAGAAGAACCAAAACAATATTGTCAGGAACCAGCACAATACAATAAGCCTGAAAGGAAAGAAAATATCCAAGTGAACAAAAATACATGGAAAACGATCAAGAGTTTTGGAGAATATACTAGTTTTTTTTCTTCTCTACTTACGAGTGAAGTGCTCGCGGTAACCTCAGAATTCCAGTAGCTGCAACACAACATAAAGTTTCAATCTCAGTAAGAACCATGTTTAAATTGACTAACATTAATGTCTAGAAATATGCTAATGAGTAATAGCCTTACTTGTCAAGGTAATAACAGCAAGCAGGTTGAAGGATACAGTCACTGTTGTTATTATGTACCTATAAAACATTGTTACAACTGAGTTGCTATATTTGGATTTGAGCTTTTGATTTTGCATGTACATATGTGTTGAGAAAAATACTCACACTATCTCGAGCCCCTTGTTGATCAAGCGCGTGTTCTTCGCGATATGCACCTCTATCTCAGCAGCCTCAGTGCCAAGCTTCTCAGACATGGATGTCAAAAAGAAAGATGCCTCAGTACTTCCATTATTAGCTTCCAAGCTATCCCTCATGCCTCTCATTGCTGCTGTAGTGTTGAAGATGGTTTCAGACGTTTCATTTGTCGCTTCCATAACGATGTCCATTACACTCTTGGCCTCTGAATGGTACCGCGCATTTCCCCCAAGAACTAACCCAGATGCAACCCTGCAGACAGTCATATTGACGAAATCTTGTGATTGAGATCAAGTGTTGAAGTTGAACCCACGTCGGGAAAATATAAAAATAAAGAGTTAGTTATAAAGGCTAGGGCCAGACCTTACTAACAAGGTTGACCTTTTAGTTGTGGGAGTCTGACCCTATATAAGTGACCCGTTTTAAACAAAATTTACAGGTTAGGACAATGTCAAATGAAAGTCAAGTATGTTACAGTTTGGTGTTGGATTGAGTGGCTTACATTGCCAGGATTGTGAAGAATGTTGCTAGGAGAATGTAAGATTGGCTGTAGCCAAGTGAGCTTTTCTTGACCTTTCTTTTGCTGATCCTTTTATGACAGCAAGTGGGTGCAGCCAGTAAACATCCATACAAGACTCCACAAACAAGCCATAGCACTCCCATGGCATAGCCATGAGCACCTGTGAATATGGTTGACTGCGTAAAACAGAAACAAACAAGTCAAATGCACGCATCAGTATCTAGTTTCGTGGAAAAGAAAGAGAGGCTTACACTCCAATAATGCTTGTTGGTGATGTCAAAGCCACCTCTGTATTTGTTGAGCTTGTCCAAAGGATCCACCCTCACTGTACCATCTTTCTGTCCTGCATTGTCTGTCAAGTGCAAGGAACCATCATCATCACTTAACTTTTCTTTTTCTTTCTTTCTCTTGGTACAAGAAGCCTCTATTCATACCAAAAACTAAAACTGCTGAGTTTCAAACTTTTGGTGATAAAAATTGGAAGCTTTACCTGATAATGGCATTGTTAGTCCCTCGATCTGTTCGACGTGTAATCCCAAAACCATTAGGATGAAAATTAGTAGCAAAACAGCCACTTGACTTCTTCTGGAGTCCATCCTTAAGGTGCTAAGCAAGCAAATACTAAAATGATTGAGAACTTTTTTTGTATCAGCAAGAAAGCGGGGAAATCCTACTATACATCACCGGGCCAACCCAAGTAGGTTCAATGACAGAGAACTTAAGGAAACCTACAAGCAAGTAACTAGTGAAAAATCTCAACCTATATAGGCTTGTTGAGAAGGAACTGCTAAGGTGCTTGTTTATATGTTGGTTTCAAGTATAGAATGTTTCTGATAGACAACAAAATTAACATTATACCTTGACAAAGAGTCCAAAGAGGGTGGAAACTGCCAAATTCAAGAAGCAGGACAAAAGAAAACAGAGAAAAGAACCAACCAATGACCAATAGCTTATCCAGTTGACTAATAGATTAACTGTTTCTGCATACACATCCATTTAGATTATCTGCTCAGTATCATCAGCATATCATCTTTAGCCTCTCCAGATTGCCAAAAGTTTCCAATTTTCGATCAATAATCTGAAACCTTCTTCTCGATTGCATTGCATGAACCACTCATTACTCAACTATTTCCTCTAACAACTCCACAAGGCACTTTTACAGAAACAGAAATGAACTGATTTCAATGCTTGTCAACTGAATCCACTTGCTCACATCACACAACAACTCCAAAAGAAGCTTCACTGATCACATCATCATTTCTGATCATTTTCTGAATCCACTGTCTCAAATTCTTGTTTCAATATGGTTACAAATCATGTAAAGAGGCTGCTGAGGAGTCTAATAGAGAGAGAGAGAGAGAGAGGCTTAAACTTGATTTTAACAATGTAGTCTTTTGATATATAAGACTTGATTTCTTTAATCATTTGATTACTAGTTTTTGTAAGCAGCAGTAGAAAATGCAAATGCTGTAAAAGGGATCAAAGATTAGAACAAGCTCATCTCCTAATCCACCGAAGCTGGAGTTGATAAGTGTAGGCACCGAGATGTATTCAGTAGGTTTTTGATGACGATGATTAGGGAACTGCCCCTCCTGTCCTGACCAAAGTGGTCGTGCTCACTTTTCAACAGTAGAAAGCCCCAAATCCAAGGATTTATGGCGGTTTTTTTATTTTATTTTATTTATCATAATGATACATGATGAGTTGGTTTTGTTTATTGGTTTAGGTAGGGGTGGGCATAAAAACCGGGACCACCGGTTTCCGACCTAAACCAACTTGTTTTTGGATCGCAGAGGCCGGAACCGGCGGTTTTCGGTGC
>JAYMSV010002393.1:0-11163 GCA_036897745.1 Erodium moschatum
CACTAAATTTAAGCAACTAAAACGAAATTACATATCCAAATATATTCACATATTTATTGTTTTGGCAAGACCTTACGATAGTAATTCATGTCGTCCACACCTTTCAGGAGACATATCTACTGTGTATCGACTTATAATTCTTTGTATCTTTTGAGTAGCCTATCATTATGTCAAAATTGTTTTCGCCAATATTTGACGATTATTTCCATAGACAATGCAAGAATTTGTTGGCATGCCACAATTTTGGCAACGCCCTTTGTTAATTCATCTTCTTCTAGTGTCGAAGTCTTTTTACCCGTTCCTTTGCTCCTTGCCTTGATTTCCTTTCGATCTTCAGGTTGGATTTCATTGGTGGGGCACTGATCGATCGATGCTTGCTCAGACGATGTGTGCTCGATCGTTATGTAGGACCCGACTTCATCCAATTTTGTTCTCTTGCTTTGGTCATCTCCCTCATTATGGTACTAGTTTTCCACTCCGGTTAGTCCTTGACGAGCATCAATGCTTTCAAGCGAACGCATGGTCTTGTCTTTGTATGTACATGACCTCCGCTTAAGTAGATTCGATCATATTTCAACCAACAACCATGGGAAGTTGAGATCTTTCCATTAAGGAGCCTCCAATGATCTTGAAATTCTTTGAACTCCGAATGGGTTTGTCACTGGTTCTTAAATTATCAATCTTTTTGCCGATGGTATTCCATAAATTCTAGGCCTTTTTCGATTCTTATGGACCAAATCAACGAAGTTATTGATCCACGCATGCATGAGACGTTCTTCTTCAGCTATGGACGGTAAGGATGGTACTCGAAAACGTGAGCCTTGTGGGAATATGGATACTCTAATCATCTAGTGATTTGTTTGATTTCGTCTCTAAAACTAAATATATTATTTTACATATAGTAGAGAGGACGAGGATCGTATTTCACATTCAAGACAGATTGAAAAATGCTAGTCTAGTTTATACCAGATGAGAATCTTGAACCATGCTCATACATTGTCAGATGAAATCAGGCATCTACATGATCTTACCATCCATGCACAACAAGAATGAAACAACTGAAGGAGAAATAATCAATTAACCACATAAGCACTCAATGCCTGTATGATACACAAGGAAGCAATTCCAATCCAACAAACCAGTGGACACCAACATAAGTTTTTACATCACGAGGCCACAACAGAACGACCAGAGCTCCGACCGAGTCCTAGACCTAGTCCCAATGGAGCACTCTCAGTTCTCGATTTCCCACCGTTATTATTAGAAGAATGCGAGCAATGAGAAGAGTGAACATGACCATGATGGCTGCTCTCTGGAGCCTTGGAGCTCATATTAATGGCAACATGTCCATTGCCATTGGCCAGGTGAGAGTGGTTGCCTCCGTTTTGAAGGTTTGAGTTCCTCCCAAGATGCATCATTCCAATCCCCTCGGAATCAGCAGACCCTTCAACACGCTCCACATCCACGTTCTGGCCATTGATCATGAACTCCCAGCAATTCTTTTTAAGCCCATGGTCATATGGGTTTCTAAACCGACCATTCGGGCCTCTTAGGTAGCTGTAGCGCATGATATTAGCCATTTCATTCGTTGTAATGTTGCGTGCTATCTGCAGCATGAGAAGGAAGGGTTAAAGTGTAATCTTACAAGTTGTGAGGATTTTGTTGATAGGACATATTAAATACCTGAGAAGCTTGCACAAAAGTTAGGCCAGCCACCCCAAAGAAGAGGAAAAAATCCACAAGTAGAAATGAGAAGGCGCCTATATGGTGAGAGCTGACGTGGCGTAGCCATCCCCCAAAATATGATGGGGCGAGTGGATCAGTCAGAACCCCTGCAAGAAACAAGTTATGTTTTTAGAAGAGTAATCTGAAAGTGACTTGAGTCGATATATTGGAAATTGAAACTAATTAGAACATACTTGTGAGAGCAACTGAACCAGTAATCAGCATTGCAGAAACTTCTAGAAGAAGGAAAATGAGGAAGTCCCATTTGTTTTTCTGCATCATAGAAGAATACATCAATCTTAATACTTGCCATGCTGATTGCCAATATTGAGAAAAGAAAATAGATGAAGCATTAATTTGTAATCACCTTGCCAATGCAATTGGAAACCCAAGGGCAATGATGGTCAAACTGTTCAACACAACGATCGCAGGTGGAACAATGCTTTGCACGAAGAGGCCTCACAATCTAAAGAAACCAAACCACCACATCATGTGAGAGAGAACAGTCAGAATAAAGAAATATTAGACAAGTTGGAGGCTGATAAAGTCCTATACATCACCTTGCACGTTGCACAAAGTTGAGACCAATTGCCAGCCAGTAAAGCAGGATTGTTTAGCTCTATCTTCAACAAAGGCTCCTACAAAAAGATGAAAATCAAAAGAAAAACATTTATGATGTAATGTATCCCGGCGGAAAAAGTTCGAAACTTCCTGTATGGTAGGTGACACATTATTTATAGATGTCAAACCAAAACCCATATCAACAGATGAAAAACCATTAAAACAGAAAGCTCGGGTAGCATTTCTCTCAAATATAAAATATCATTTCAAGATGTCCAACAATTTTGAACGGGTGCACACACATATATAGTTATGTATCCCCATAGTAGTAAATAGTGTAAATTTAATTATTGACCCCACATCAGATAAATATGGGGTTAAGGAAGTGTTGATATTAGATTCATAACCTACTAGACTAGTCTTTTGTTCTAGGGTTAATTTATCCTAGAACTCAAGGTGGTCGGGCCAGGTGGCCAGCTGATCCTGAAACCATGAGTGGATCCAACCAGGTGGGCTAGCTGGTCCTGAAACCATGGTTGGATCAGGCCAGGTGGGTCAGTGCCCAATGGATAAGTGTGAGTCCACATGCTAGTCTTGACCCTACATCAAATAAATATAGGATCAAGGAATCATTGAAATATGTAACTGAGTTTCACTTGTTGCTCCTCCTAGGTAGACATGTTCTCCAGAACAACAATGCAATAGCCCAATAGGGACTAAAGGGCAAAACATTCCAATGGTCATACATAGTTTGATGGTAATGGAGTATGGTCATTATCACCAAACCAAATAATGAACAATAACAAATCCCCAAGTTTAACAAAATAAAACATAACAAAAGATATCATGTTCACTGCAGTAAAATACACACACACACATGTATATGAAGCTGTAAACGGTTGCAAGGGGAAGAAAGAAAACATACATCATCTTTCATGCTTTGTGGATCGTTACCATTCAATCTAATAAAACCTGGATCCTTGCTGCAAAGGAAAAAAAAAACCCTTATAAGCAATATATCAGAATAATCAATTTGTCATTGGTATACATGTATAGCCCCTGGTGAGAGTCAAATTACCATATGCAGATATGATAATATAAGGACTTGTTAACAAAATAACATAATTAATCAACTCACAAATAAACAGAAATCTGCACGGAAAAAACGTGATGCATAAACCATACCTGCTACACCTATAAAGCATAACAAGTCCAACAGTTGCTAGGAAAACACCGCACCATGCAAACAGTGCAAAGCCGGCTGTTAACTTTGGTAGATTTGGTGCTACAACCATAGATATACAAGAAATCAAGGTAAGCATTATCTTGGCAAATAGAAAACAAGTAGATTATAATCACTAAAATGTGACAAATTACCCATTATGACTGAATGTGTATAGGTCACCAGTAGGATGAATACTACACACCAAAGCATGGGCCCAAGCCCCAACTTCGAAAACTTTCCAAATCGGCTACTCCCATCACAACGCTTGTCAAGCAACCTTCTCGCATTGCCCTGTTGAATCAGATTTAGCAGTACATACAACAGAGTCAAGTTGCAAACAAACATCACCACAAAAGTTACTACAAGAATAATCAAAATAATCTCAACTTCGAGTTTCTCAGCCTCACAATCAAAACATGGAAAATGCATTAATTTCCAACACAAAAGCGTAGGAACCAATATAGTTTCTAACAAATGTATACGTTTGGAGGAAGCAATATTCTATAAACAAAATATTATCTGTGAAACATATATGAGCAATGATAAAAGGGCCATCACTCTTTCTCTGCAATACTTTGGAATTTTACTTTTTGCTATTCAAGAAAATGACCACTTATAACATATACTCTGAACAGGTTAGTGCATGCACACACAGGATTAACAGTAAACAACCCAAATGTGCCAGCATAATGCTCAGAATGACTGCTTAAAGGAAATATTACACTATACTACAATGAGATATCATACGAAGTTACAACAGGGATATTTGTGATGCCCAATTTAAAAAAAAAAATGTCAGTTCACTTTCAGCTAAAATTCACAACAATGATTGTTGAAATCATATAGACAAGCTAAAGAGTTGTATGGGGGCACCTACGAGAAAAAATGCAACTTGTCTGTGATTCTTATCAGAAGCAAGCTGTGCTGGCGTAAGGCCAGTATTATCAGTCACCATTAAGTCCTCCTTCTTGCCAGCTTGCACTAACACTGTGCATGCCTCTAGGTTACCCCTAATAGCAGCCCAATGGAGAGGAGTACAGCCTGGATGATAAAAATGAAGCATGGCTAAGATATACAATTGAATAAGTTTACAATCATACATCTAATCGATCCTAAGAAGTTATCAAAGTGATAGTTTGCAGAAGGCAATATTCTAGAGCTTCGGGTGAGGACTGACCTTCTTTATCTTGGCGTTCTCTGTATGCATCCAGAAATAAAAGAAGACGTATACAATCGGCAAAACCCTTATAAGCAGCCCTAAGTTCTCCGTCAAAAATAGCAGATACATAAGTAAAAAAAACATCACTTTAGTCCATAAGCATCAAAATACATAAGAAAATTTTCTAGTTTGAGAAACAATTTAAATGACTAAGCAAGGACTAGAGGAGGGAATGTGGCTAAAATATTCAATATGAAATACAGATATTTAAATTCATTAATATTCACGACTGTTATTGTGCATTTTTAAGAAGTGATTTTCCGTTTTCTTGTACATTTTTACATATTCTTAACATTATCATAGCACATCTAATATATCATGTAATTTATCACATTGAACATATACTACTGTCTCATTCCAAAATCAGAAACCAATGTCATTCTGTTCTTTTTTATGGTATTCGGAATCATGGAATATGTTTTAATGAGCAGGGCAACAATTAAAGGAGCAAAAACATGTAACATAGAATCGATACAAAGTGAAAAGATCTCTACTAAGGAAAACAAAGAAATTAATCTGATCTAGTAGGTATAGTGCAATTTTTATAACATATATGGAATCAAGAATTTATGTTCATGAATTACTAAACCACTACATTATTTCAGTACATAATAGTGAAAACAACTACTATTTTTTTAGTTAAAATAAGAAAGCTTAATGAAATATTCCGCAGTACCAATGTAAAGGGCTTCTTCCATCCTTATCGGGAACATCCGTATCAGCATTCCATTTTGAAACAATGTAATAGATGAAAGCTGTCTGGCCATATTGGGCTGCAACATGTGTTGACTGCAATAACGAAAAATTTGATCATCCAAATCAATACAGCACTTAGGAGTCAGGGTATAAAACATTGTATCGGAAGTGTATGAAATAAAAATGTGGTACCAGTTTTGTTAGACCACTTGGGAGTGAAATATATTCAAAGGTATTATCCTCTATGGGCATCAAATGTCAGGACCACTTCACAATCAAGGATCGCTAAGCTAAAACATGTCCCACTATTATTCCTTCTACGTCTTTCCTTAGTGTGACCTTTTCTAGCAGTCTTTACAGTAGGCAGACATTTTTCTCGTCACTCTGGATTGTTTTTCATGTGCAGAAGGAAATGAATATGAACATATTTGAAGTTACATGTTGCATTACATTGATCGACATGGTTCACAGTAAAACTAGATGCAGGAAGTTAAAAATTAACCTGATAGCCATAAACATCAGTAGCAGCTATACGAGCACCCTCTTGAAGCAGAAGCTCGGCAACCTGGATAGCACCCCTAACTGCACACCAGTGCAATGCTGTCTGGCCAGTATGATCTGCCGCATTTACATCTCCTCCATGCTAAAAAAATATCAAAATGAATACATAATAAGTGGATACTTTTTTTTTATGGTCAAATTCAAAAACAACAAAATTGAGTGCCCCAAAATGGAACATAATATTTTTTAGTTTTTTTGACAAGAAATAACTGCAAGAATGGGAATTATAACGAGGAAAGTCATACTATTTATATGAGGTTTTTGCCACTTATTCAACGTGCTAAACCCCCAAATCATTACGATACACCAAAATCAGGTCTTGTTCAATAGGTCAGCTGAGCTAAATCATATTTCCTTTTCTGGATGGATGATAGAAAAGGCCATGCTAAGCTTAATTTTATCTTACTTCCATTCAATCATCAAAAACTCCAGCAACCCAAAACGCCAATAATGCTCGAATTCAAAATCGGAAAACAAACCAATTATCCCTCAAAGAACCAAAACATACAAAAACCAGATACCCCAACAATAAACGAGCAAGTGCAGCTTCTCCACCTAAAAACTATATATAAAAAAAGAGAATGCAATGCAACCAACAGAAAAGTAGAATATCCCCAATGGCAATCTAATTCAAAACAATGAAGTTAGATCACTCAAACTTAAGCAAACACATTCTCCCAAATTCATCAAAGAAGCAATACACACAAACAAACACCAAAAATCATAACCACTCACAAGTCAAAAAATCTTACAGTTTTTCAAGGAAACGATCACAGTTTCAAAAATGGCTCAAATGAATCTAAATAATAAAAAATAAAAATAAAAACTCAAATCCACCAGTGAAGAGGACAAGCTCAATCACCAAAACCCAATCGAAACAGTCCACAAAAAAAACATTGAAGAATCACAAAAAAACGACAAACCTCGATGATATACTGAGCAGCCGCAGTCCGATTATTGAGCGCAGCCCACTGAAGCGAAAAGTAGCCCAGCCCATCCGGCACCGACACTGAACAGCCCTCGCACTCCACCAATCTCTTCAGCTTCTCCAAATCCCCGTACGCCGCCGCCGTGTAGACGTCGTTCCGCAGGCTCTCGTCGGAACCCTCGTTATTGTCCACCGACCCAGAACCAGCAGCCGCCGATTCCTGATCTCGGGATTGTTCTTCGTCCACGACCTCGATCTCCGACGACATCATTTCCAGAAAATCGAACGAATCGACAACTGGGTCTGCTCGTCGAGGAGTGAAATTGGTGGAATTTGAGAGATTGAATCCGGTTGGGTTGACTTTGATGGGATAAATAATAAAAATTCGCAGATAATCTAAAATGAAAATGCTGGATTGGCTCTAGGGTTTTTCCCAGAAACAGACATAGAGATATTTTTAGACAGAGAGACGAGGAAGAGAGAGAGTACTCGGGCCGTCGCCGTCCCGTTGACTGGAGGTTGCACAGACTTGCCTATCTCTTCTATTCCTCACAAACCAAACCTTACGCAATATTAATATAGTTTCTCATTTTTTTCTTCTTAAAACGCTGTACTGAAATGAAATCATGAGATGCTGATTTTGTATAATTCAAGTTGCATTTTTTTTATTACAATCTTATCGTAATAAGTAAATAGTTTACATAACACAATTCAAATGAAACTCATGGAAATTACAATTCAGGACCGACACCAATTACAACAAACCATGTCTAAGGCCAAAGAGGCAGAACAAAATAATTCATAAGCAAAGCCGTTGGAAGAACAATACCCAATAAAAAATAAATGAATGTGAAGCTTTGATGTAATTTTTCTATGAATCATTACAGGACATGATCCTTAAACAGTTCACTTTGTCTACTTGTTTCCTCAAAGTACAAGTACGATGTTGTTGAGTGAGCCTTGTATGAAAACCAGCATAAAACACCTGCAAAATGGAGCTTTCCTTAGAAACAGCACCACTATCACATCTTAGTTTTTAAGGTTATTCATTTCATTGCAGGCTTTACCAGTAGAGAGCAGGTGACAAAAATGTTATATAGATGATGGATGGATCTTCAAGCATCATCGAAGGCGATCAATAGTTTTGAAACTCGTCGCCTAAGTAATGGTTCTAGGCGGAGTGATTGGACCCTGCTACTCCACCTTTTCGCTTCATACATTTCATTCCAAGCTTGTACTATCTCATCGATTTTGAATGAAAGGCCTGTAATCACATCGCATGTTAGTTTTTCTTTTATCGACTAAATCAGGTTTTATCAAAGCTTTCAGACAGTATGTTACCTTGGACAGCATTGTTGTTTGAGCAGTGGTTCTTTATCATGACGGCTGTATCAGTTGGAGAAGCTCCAGCAAGCTCGAACTTCTCAATTGCAACCTCCAAACATTCGTGCCAAACCGGCAAACCCAATTTGTATTCCACAATGGACCGCTCGTAAAGCATTGTACCCCATAAGATGTTTATCTGAGCTCGCATGCTCGCAGCCTTCTCTGCAGCTTCATCTGTCGGAATATCTGTAAATAGCTTCTCCAACCCCATCTTGTGCAAGCACACTTTCGTTTTATTAGGTTCACACATTTTGGAATGGGATTCCTCCTCTGATTCCTCCAACATTTGCACTCCCTTGTCCATGTTCTCCTCGGCACTGTTGTAGAGTTCTAGGATGTCCGTTGAAGGCCAGGCGTCGAGATCAGCATTGGTGCCAATTGCATAATACCAAGAGAGCTTTGCCTGCTCAAACTGTTGTTGGCCTAGAGCTAGGAGGCCTTCATAGAAGTTGGGTTTGATCTTCATTGCTTCTTCGTATCTCATACCAGCTTCTGAGTATTCTTTTAAGGCCCAATCGTATGTGGTGCTGATTTGGTCGATTACGTTGTCTTTCGAAGAATCTTCTGTGAAATAGACCTTCTTTCTTGCCCTACACATGTGAACATTTCCCCAATTGAACAATGCTAAAGCCGCCATCTCCTGGAACTTCTCCGCTGATCTGTCGAAAAGATCTTGAGCTTCTTCACTTGTAATTACCTCCTCCATGGCCTCAGAGAAGAGCTTCATCCCGATTTCATGGAGATCGAGGTACGCGTCAGCGTCAAGTCCAATGTAGTTCTTGAACAGTTGAGCAAACTCGATGATCCAGTCATCTATGCAAGTTGCATTTTCTGTTCCTTTCTTGTTTGAAACATCCTTACTCTCAGCTGCAGTGTCTTGAGTTTTAATCTCAAGTCCTTTGAATAATGGGTCTTTCTCCGGGCTAACTTCAACGACGTGCAGCCTCACAGGACTGCCTCGTGACTCGGGTAAATGCTCAACCCATTTCAGCTCTTCGTTAGTCGTTATGGTCACCAAATCACCTTCTTGATCTCTATACTTAATGAGAAAAGCTCTTGATGATGGAAACCTTTCTTTGATGGTCTCCCTCAGTTGGAGAAAGGTGCAATCTAGAGGCAACGGAAACAATCTAATATCCTCCTCAAATATCAACTTGACAACCTTGGTAGGCACATGTTCGTTTGAGCTACTAATTTTCTCCTTGACAACTGTTTTATCCTCGGCCCTCTTCTCCTCAGACTTGTTCGCCTCTTGGGTTTTTTCCTGCGACTTGATCTCTTTAGCTTTCTTCCCCTTACCTCTTTTCTTCCTCTTCTTCACCTTGTCTTGTGTTTTTTCCTCAACTCTCTTCTCTTCCTCAACCAAGTGCTCCTCGATTATGTCCCCGACGTCCATGTCCTTTTTGTTCTTCTTCTTGGTCTTCTTCTCTTTGAGAGAAGGTGCCCCAGGAGGAGCAGAAGTAGAGGGCAAATCAATGACAGAAGTATCCATATTCACCTTCACTCCTCTCGTCTTGATGGCCTCTTTGATCCTCTCACCGACCTCCAAGGCGATGATATTGGTGGGCTCTATGCAGATGACTGTGCTGACATCTCTGAGAGCCAAATCCAACCTAGTCAAGCCTTCATAACATCTGGCCCGTTCCAAGAGAGCGTTGGTGTAGCAAGGCTCGACTTCGAGGGCTAAGTTGCATGCGTGGATGGCTTTGGGGTATTCACTGATACCCAGCTGCATATGACATGAGGCCATATCGGTCCAGAGATGTGACACATCAGTGTGACTCCATGGAAGCAATTTGAGAGCTCGCTCGAACTTCAGCAATGCTCCTTCATAGTCCCTTCTTTGGAACAATCTGTTGCCTTCCTCCTTCAATTCCTGAGCCAGGGAGACGAATATTTCTGTGTCCTTTTCAAGGCCTTCCGGGTTAGTGTTGTCATCCTCAACAACGGCTTGGCTTACAATCGCATCATGCCATTCCCCTGCTGCCCCCAATGACGCTTTCTTCTTCTTCCCACCGTTCTTCCCCATTTCAACCCTAAATCACAATAACTTCAATCGGAACCACAACCCATACAACCACCCAATGGAAAATGTCTATAGCTTCAAATCACCAATTTCCCAATAGCTCTCTACCCTTTTTTTCCCAGAACCCAAACAAACCCTTATGTAGAAAGATCAAAACTTGACACGACCCATGAAACCCTAGAGACCAAATTTGATGTCAAATTGATGTACTATCTTCAACGAAACCAGGAATTTGTGTTCCCTGCAAATCAGGATTTGCTTAAAAGATATTTGAGAAATAAACGAAACAAACCCCAATTCACAGAGAATCAAACAAGCCCCTGATTCAGCTGAGGATTATCTTCTTCTCTGTTTCTCTATGCGATGACCAGAGATTGGTGTTTCGGGAAGAATGGAAATGTGGGAGAGAGGAAAATAGAAGTCTTATTTGAGAAATGGGAAGAAGCTTCGAGTTTTTCGGGGAAATTCAGGCGAGAGAAAAAGGGAGAGAAAGATTTTTCTATTTAACGTTAACGCCACTAAATGCTTAGACATAACAGAAATACAATGTTGTTGTCTCTTTTTTTATCTTCTAATTTTGGTTTGTTTTTGTTTTGTTTTACAAGTATATTCATTTTTTTGTCTGTTCAAAATTATGGGGATGGTTCCATGTTCTGACACGTGTAAGCATCGTCCATTTTCTATTTGACTGTTTAATTACGTTTGGCCGTCGTTAGGGATGGCAAAACGCCTCGTTCCCCGCGGGGACCCTACGTTCCCGCCCCGCATGGGACGGATTCGGGATGGGGAATTTTTAAGCGGGACGGGGTACGGGGATTTAAATGGGGACTTTGACG
>JAYMSV010002394.1:0-11162 GCA_036897745.1 Erodium moschatum
CTCGAGCGGATGCGTCAACCCACCGCCGCCGATTTCGTCAAATCCATCAAAAGGTCCGTTTCGATCCCTTTCACCTCCTCTCGATTAGAATTAGGTATTTCTTTTGATCTGATGCTTTGATTTGATGATATTTAGGCCAAGTTTTAGTTCCAATCAGGCCAGATTGTGGATTTAATTGCCTGAGGGCTGTGATGTTAGGTCTTTTGAGCTTCAATTAGATTCATTTTTTGAACAAATGTGCCTTTGCCGAATTGTTTTTGCTTTAATTGGTGTTTTCTTAATCTTTTTGGTTTGTTGAATGTAACCTTCCCATTTGCTATTCCTGATATTTGGCAGTGTAATAAATATGCTGTTGTTGTTTCGGGATCATATCTTTCGTGATGCTTCAAGAGTTATCGTTGATGATTTATAAATGCTGAAAGACTGAGAACATATAAACAACGCACAATGTCTCTATTTAGTTTATGAATCCTAAAAGACTATCAGCTTTGGAGAATTCAAACATTCCCCTGATTATGTTTAATATCTCTGCACTTCTGTTTCCATCCGTGCGGCAATTGTTCTGAACGTGAGATCTTCTATCTGGCAGTTTTATTGTGTCATTTTCAAACAATGCTCCCGATCCCGAAAAAGACAGCGCTGCAGTACAGCAATTTCTTTCCCGTATGGAAGCTGCTTTCAGGGCTCATCCACTTTGGGCTGGTTGCTCGGAGGAGGAGCTGGATAGCGCTGGTGAAGTGAGTTACTGGACTTTTACCCTCTATTGATCTTATAAAATTCTCATGTCATTTTTATTTGCATACATTTGCTACATATCAATATTACTGTATTCACCAGTGTCAGTAAAGAGCTACTTAAAAGGCAGTAACTGAGTTCTTGCAATATATACTCCTATAATCTTGATAACTGAAGAATCATAGTGTTTCTGTACTTTTTCAAGGATACTGTCTGGTGGGGATACTCATGGTGGAAATTCATAATTATTTTCCAACTGCAATTTAGCAATGGAACACATCAGCTCTATAATTTTTTTAAAAAAAAAAAAACTCAAAATGAACTGACAAACAACTCCCATTCTCCCCCTAAACTTGCAATGACATCATGTCCGATTGATAGCTAGTTGCTTACTTGTTCCACACACATTACATTATTTGATCATCTGTATATCTTCCATGAAGTAGTTGTGGTTCATGAGCATCACTGAGAATCTTTTACGAACGTTGTTCTAGTAAATGGTGATGTCAAGTATAGAGTTGAATGCGGAGAATTCCCCGATTTCCAATTTCCATCATGCAGACTTTAGCTATGTAACTACAACATACAAAAACTAGAGTACTAAGTGCATTTCGAAACAACAAACTAACAAGCATATCCAGCATGGACTACTAAATTTTGCTGCTCTCTGGTTCCCTATATTTGTATATTATTGAGGTTCCAACAATATTAGGAATTGGAATAATCCACTGACTTAAACCTGTCAGATTTGATTTGACACTTCAATACCCACTCTGCACCAAGTTGCACAAAGTGGAACAATAAGAAAAGAAGCAATTCAAGAAGGAGAATTAAAGGAGGAAAGTGTAGCTGATCAAAATAAGAACAATCTGAGGTTTTCCTCAGATGAGTACGTTCTCCTCCCATTTGTTGTAGTTGGATATGCAAAATAGAATTACTATAAATAAATGAAGAAAGACACCAGATTGTTTAATGGTTCTGATAGACAACAAAAAATCTCTTAGTATTCACTGTAAGCCAAAGTGATAGAATGAAACACTTGGCAATGTGTCAAGTGTCAACCAGAAAATCCCCAAGAAATCATTCCAGTATCAAGATATGTGATCGTTAATGGCTAAATTCAGTGTAAAAAAAAAGTTCTATAAAAAAATGAAGTCCTATACTCTGCTACGTCAACCATTCTTGGTGAACCTGCTACAGGTCACTGACAGAGAGATGCAAGGGAAGTTGAACATCTTTTAGACATTTGAGGCAGAAGTTGCAATTCATATAAGGTTGAACATCTTTTAGACATTTGAGGCAGAAGTTGCAATTCATATAAAGTTGAACGTATCGAAAAATGTAAAAACTATTCCATCAACTGCTGGTTCGTATACCATCATCTCTTGGGTCCAGAGCTTATCATGCTATTATCTCAGTGGTGGCTGGAGTTGGAACTCTATAGGTTTTGTTGGAGCATTTCTAATAGCACTGCCCTAGAAATGGTTGAATTTCCCGTATTTATTATCAGTTAGAATTCCATTTCGGAAAGAAGCTGAATGCTACAAAATCTACCTCATAACTTAATACTACCTCTGGCTGCTGGACTTGTAATTTTATTGTTTACCATTTCTGGATTTATTATTCTTTCCCTGGTAACTTATGCTATTAATGGATGACTGTGGTACTTGTTATAATTTTCATCTTAAATTTTTTTCCTTTAATACAGGGGCTGGAGAAATATGTCATGACAAAGTTATTTACCCGTGTATTTGCTTCACTTCCAGATGATGCAAAATTTGATGGCCAACTTTCTGAGAAGATGGCATTGCTTCAACAATTTATCCGTCCCCAAAATTTGGATATTAAGTCGAACTTTCAAAATGAAACTTCATGGCTGGTGAGTAGAGGAATATAATCCAAATCTTATGTTGTACTTATATGTTGGGTACTATGTTTAGCTTTGCTGGAATTGACAGTTAGCAAACATAAAAAGAATCCCCTTGAATGCTTGGGAAGATATCAATCAACTGTTACTCCACTTCCAGGAAACTAATATCTTACCCCTTTATAAACATTTTTATGTTGGCGCAGCTTGCACAGAAAGAACTGCAAAAGATCAATATGTACAAGGCCCCAAGAGACAAGCTTGTGTGTATCCTAAATTGTTGCAAGGTTATAAATAATTTGCTGCTTAATGCTTCTATAGCTTCAAATGAGAATCCACCTGGAGCTGATGAGTTCCTTCCTGTGCTAATTTATGTTATTATCAAGGTAAGAGAATAGGATCAGTGACATATGCAATATTACTTGCTTTCCCTATGAGAATTTAATTTGTTTTGGCATATTAGTCTGGCTTCACAACGGCGGACTCATGTCTGTCAAGTGTGAACATCAGTATAGTAATGAAAAAAAATGTGGCATATGAATTGATGAATAAGATTCGAAGTTCCTCGTTAACTGCCCAACTGCTAATGCATTTAACTTAACTTGAAAAGAGGCTATTATCTGATGCTGTTGTTCTTGACTTCTTGTTATGGCTGAAGATCTTGGCCTGTCTAGCACTAGTTCTCTTGCTCCAGTTTCCATGAAAAAACTGTATTCAGTAGTGCTGAAGGCTGTAGGTAGATAAATTTCACGGAACACAACATTGGTTTGATCAGCACTGAATAATGACCTTCTGAAACTGTCTTAATCTAGTTATATTAGGTTAGGCTTGTTAAAACTGATGAATGATACAGTAATTAAACCTTCATGTTATCATAATTGATTCTTGTTATCTCAATTTGTGTTTTTTTGTTTATGAAACTGATTAATGTATTCTACTTGTGCAGGCGAACCCTCCACAGTTGCATTCAAACTTGTTGTACATACAACGTTACAGGCATCAATCTCGATTAGTTGGGGAACCGTCCTATTATTTCACAAACATACTCTCTGCAGAGTCTTTCATCTCAAACATTGATGCCACAGCCCTCTCTATGGATGAAACTGAGTTTGAAAACAACATGGAGTCTGCTCGAGCTGTTTTGTCTGGCATTTCAACTGATTTTGATGGTTTGTCTAACCAGATTGACTCAAATGCTGGACAGATTCCTAGAGCAGAACCCTCGGAGCCTAAACACCAAGCTTCTAGTAATAAGGGAAAGACTGATGCAGCACAATCCAAACCTCCAGAGGCAAAATCTGGAAAGAATGAGTCATCTATGGAAAAAACTCCCTCCATTTCTGATTTGGAGAATAGAGGGGCAAACATACTTCTGAAAGAGGAATCAGTGAGCCAAGTCTTTCAGCAGTACCCGTATTTGTATTCCAATGTTGGTGATCTGACAATCAATGACGTAGAAGACCTGCTGAACAACTACAAACAACTTGTATTCAAATATGTGTGTCTTTCTAAAGGAATGGGCGCTCCATCTCTCCCGCCTATTCTTTTGACCAAACCACAAGCTGAAACCCAAATCTCTGATGAACCCATCAAGGAGGGCGAAAATGGTAAATCAGCAGAGCAAACTCACAAGTCAGAGAATGATACTGGTGAGGCAGATGATTATCCAGACAGTGGATCACCATTCGAAGAGAAATTATTCGAATCCAATTTCCCGAAGGGCGAAACATCAACAGAGCAGGGCGAGGCAAAAGAGGAGAGCTCTCCTTCATAGCTACCAAGGCTTGTTATTATGAAGTAGTATCAAAATTTCAATTGGCTCTCCAATGGATCAGACACATACATTCATGATCTTCCGGCTGCAGTACTGAGCATAGTCCATGGCGTCTGGATTTCCGAACACAGCGAGAGATGCGAAAGAGCAAGGTAATGAGAAATTCAACATCTGGTTCCCAAATACATTAAACAGATTTTCATAGAGATGGTTTTTGCATGCATGTATGATTAAAATGTTAACTTTCTCGGCAAAGCTTATAGACTTGCCAATTGTGACAACTTCATGTTCGATACAACACTTTGGAACTGTGGATGCTTTTTCAGGACAGAACAGGAATTGTAGTTTTGTTAGGCTTCTATTTTGCTTCCTTCTCCAAGAATTAATTGCATCAATGAACGGTAAATTATTTAAGGCCAATGAAGGAAGATTTTATATAATTAACAGTAAGTAGTTAGATCATGATGGTTAAATACGATCAGGTCCAACAATTAAGTTTAGAGCATATGTTATGTTGTGTGTCGATTCAGTCAAAAAATGACGAAATTCTTTGTCATGTGGTTCGGTAAATCCGTCGATGTACAGATTCGAGGAAATTATTCCCTTTCTTCTCTCTCTTCAATCTCAACTTTTCTCCTCTGGTCAGCTGGATATTGCGGTTAGAATTGACCGAATTGACCGACTGACATCGACACACCGAGGAATCGACTTCCCACAACAAATGTTCTTAGCGTTTACGTTATGTTTATACAGATGTACACATCACATGCCATACATGCACGCACATGCAATTTTCCTTTTATACTAAGGCTTGTGCTAACCATCGTCATCATGTTATAGTAGTACTTTTTTTTTTCTTAATGCTTGACAACTATTTTGGAGACAAATCAATTTATTTTTTTGTCGAGATTATTATTATTATATATTGAATATAATAATTTCGATGCACACGACCCGTAAAGGGACCACTTGGGTTGGGGTGTGAGTCAAGTCAAATAGTCACAATCCACAGACAAAGCATGTTGCCTATCTTCTCTAGGTCTCTTACTCGAGCCCTGCTGCTGTTGCTTTGCTGTTCTTCACAACTTTATTATTATTTTGGATTCGTCCAAGTTCTGAGCAGGTTCTGTAGTTGAGTGAGTGCTGGCAAATGCTGTGTAGGTCAAGCTCTATCGTAGTATTTCTAGTTGTGTTCCTACCTCACCATTTAATATTACATTCCACGTGCCTCTCACATGCATCACATTCATTTGCAAGAATTAAAAACGAAAAGTTGTATTGATATATGGTATTGTTACTTCAGATTTAAATTTGGTTCGAGTTTAATTATGGCGCATGTTATCTAATTATTTTAAAAAGCTCGGTTATTTCGATCTCCGGTAATAAGTGATTCTGTGTTCTTTAAGCCAAAACTCAAGTCTTACTCCCAAATTCCCACACCTCTACCATTGACCCCTTAATCTGGTGAGAGTTATTTGTGTCTTTTAAAACCCTTGCTGAAATGTTTAGTGAAATATAATTATCTATTGGTGGTAAATACAAAACTTAGTGGGATATAACTATCCCCACTTAAACAAAGATGTTTTCTCATGAGCATCGGTTCAAATCTTACGTCTACGTAAGAATATCTCCAGTGGTACATCGTTCGTACTGACTGTTTGAATAAAAAAATATTATTCCATCAGTCAGCAACTTCCAGTGGTAGGTTGTCCATGCCATTTTCTTCACAATTTTCAACCGCATGCGGTTTGCGTCGATGGTAAGCTTGCTATCAACGAATATGTTGCCGGTTGTTCGTGTTTATTTAATTATTCTTTTTTATTTTCTCTCTCTTATTTTTTTATCTATCTTTTACTTTTGTTCCATCAAGCAACACCAACAGACTAACATTGTAGATGCTTTATATCAATAACAGAACTGAACATGTCAAAATATACAAAACAATACAATCAGACCGTCCTGAACAGGCAAAAAAACTCATCCAAAACTACTCTGGGCGTCTAAATTACACTATCTTACTACCACACAATCGATAAAAAAAAAAATCAGACGTATCAAATATCAAATATCGTCCATAATTTTCTTATTACTCAAATTATTAAAACCAACAAGAAAGTCCATTGGAATAGGGCTTTCATGAGTTCAAAACATCACATAAACCAGTTGAGAAGAAACATCCTTCACATCCGGAGGTTAAAAAACAAACCATTTCAAACAAATCTGCAACACAACCACAGCAAAGAAGCTTATCTCCAATGAACAACTAAAAGCTACAGTCTATAGCTTTGCATGTACGCAAGCACAGCAATGAATATTCCCAATTTCCCACACCCAATACTTCACATGTGGCACCACCACCAACTCCACTTGCATCCCAATGCCACTTTGAAAAAAGTGAAAAAAAAAAGATCTTAAGGGTGTTTTGGTCATTTTGACATTTTAGGGGCATTTTGGGGACATGGTGGTGGGTGAAAGGATGATCCTTTCATAGTGGGTTTTTGTCACTTTCCCCTCATTTTTCACCTTCTTCTTTATCTCAAGGATGTTTTGGTCATTTGACATATAAGGGGCATTTTGGGGAGATGGTGGTGGGTGAATAATAATACTTTCATAGTGGGTTTTCGTTACTTTCCCCTCATTTTTCACCTTCTTCTTTATCTCAAGGGTGTTTTGGTCATTTGACATATAAGGGGCATTTTGGGGACATGGTGGTGGGTGAATAATGATACTTTTCATAGTGGGTTTTTGTCACTTTCCTTGCTTTTTTCACAGTATCTTCTTCTTCTTCTTCTTCTTTCATCTCAGCTTTCTTAACTTGCACCTGTTTATATCAGCAATAGAATGTTGTCTTATTGAGTATTGAAAGAGCAAAGAGAATCAAATACCAATTATACCATACCCAAAATAGTTTATACTCCTTTTTAAAACCATTTCATTTTGAGGGTTTTGGTTCCTTCTTCAGGGATATAAAAAGATATATGTTCATCACCCTTAACCCTCTGAGAAAACCAATCTTCTCCAGCCAGCCACCTTATCCTTCCTCTCTCAAACCATCTGTGTCTCTCCCATGTTCTTCTGCTGAAACAGCACCAAAAAGCTTCATTTTTTGATTTCCTGAAGGACTAAGAGAGACATGGAGGCTCTTTTGCAGACCAGAGGGCTCCTCTCCCTTCCAGCAAACCCCAAAGCCAGGTTATTAAGGCCATCACAGGGTCTAAAGCAGAGGCTTTTCATCTCCAAACCCCAAACCCTCCCTAACCTATCTCTATCCTCAAAAGGGTTTCAGAAATTTCAATCCTTTGCCACAAACCCAAATGGGGTTTTGAATTTCCAAAAGGAGAGAGCTTCACTGGTCTGCAAGGCTGCAGCAGCTGAAGCACCTGAGGAGGAGCCTAAGTTTCTGGGTGTTGAAATGTCAACACTGAAGAAAATCATCCCACTTGGGCTGATGTTCTTTTGCATCCTCTTCAATTACACAATCCTTAGAGACACAAAAGATGTTTTGGTTGTGACAGCCAAAGGTAGTAGTGCTGAGATTATACCTTTCCTCAAGACATGGGTGAATCTGCCGATGGCTATTGGGTTCATGCTGCTTTACACCAAAATGGCCAATGTGTTGTCTAAGAAGGCACTGTTCTATACCACAATCCTTCCATTTATAGCCTTCTTTGGGGCTTTTGGGTTTGTGATGTATCCTCTCAGCAATGCTATCCACCCTCAAGCTTTGGCTGATAAGCTGCTTGCTGCCCTTGGCCCTAGGTTCCTTGGCCCTCTGGCTATTCTGAGGATTTGGAGCTTCTGTTTGTTCTATGTCATGGCTGAGTTGTGGGGTAGTGTGGTGGTCTCTGTGCTGTTTTGGGGCTTTGCTAACCAGGTAATTACTAATTACCTAAGCAAGTTCATTTTTTTTTGTGCAAATGGGTTTTGAATTTTGATTTTATCTGTATTGTTTGAGTTCCTTGTGCATCTATATGTGTGTGTTTATAACAAATTAACAAGGGATGATTGTAAAAACTTGCGGTGAACTGAGGTGAACTGAACTATACGTGTTTTGCAAATACTATTGCTGGACTATTTTTTGTCTGCTAAAAGTCTAAAGCAACCATGCTGAAGTTTATACATAAGGATTCCAAATTGCAAAATGTATACATGAGGTTCCAAATTGCAAAACACATATTGTGAAGGGGAAAAACTGTCATTTCCAAAAAAAAATGAAGTCACATGACAAAGATAAAGGGTTTGCAGAAGAAAAGTAGTTGGGGATGTCATTTGCAAAAAAAAAAAATAGTTCATGGATGGTATTTGCAAAACGTGCATAGTTCAGCGCAAGTTTTTGCAATCATTCAATCAACAGTTACCTATGTGCAGTGACTTGGGTTATTTTGATCATATGAGCTTGTTAAATACTGAAACTTGTCTGATCATAGTGATTGTGCCTTCAAAATCTGGTGTGAGTTATGGTACCAATGCCTTATACATGTACAACATACTGAAATTTAGTTCAAGTTCTATGGCACTTTTGGATAAAAATGCTAACTTTCTATATCCATTGCATCGAGTTTCTTCAATCCTATGTCGGGTTTGTACCAATTGTTGGTGATTCAAGCTATAAGTAATTCAATATCACATTCTCCATTCAGATAACAACAGTTGATGAAGCCAAAAGGTTCTATCCTCTATTCGGGCTCGGAGCCAATGTGGCCCTTATTTTTTCAGGAAGAACAGTCAAATACTTTTCAAACCTAAGGCAAAACCTAGGCCCCGGAGTAGATGGCTGGGCTGTGTCTTTGAAAGGAATGATGAGCATCGTGGTCTTGTTCGGATTTGCAATCTGTGGCCTTTATTGGTGGGTCAATACATTTGTTCCTCTACCAACCCGTAGCAAGAAGAAGAAGGTAATAAATAATAACCATTCACTCAAATTTACCAATCTTACAATTTGCAAATACAATGAGCTAAATTTTGTGTGATGTGAGTCTCATTTCAGGAAAAGCCAAATATGGGTACGATGGAGAGCTTGAAGTTCTTGGTGTCTTCTCCATACATCCGTGACCTTGCAACCTTAGTGGTTGCTTATGGTATCAGCATCAACCTTGTTGAGGTTACATGGAAATCAAAGCTAAAGGCCCAGGTAAGCCCAAGCCCGGTTTGGTTCATGCATCGTTATCTTAGCTCTATGGGCTTATTGGGCCATAACCTGTTCCATTTGTGTAGTTCCCGAGCCCAAACGCGTACTCGTCTTTCATGGGAGATTTCTCCACTGCCACGGGGATAGCAACATTCACGATGATGCTTTTGAGTCAATGGATATTCGATAAATATGGATGGGGCGTTGCGGCGAAGATCACTCCTACTGTCCTCCTCTTGACCGGAGTTGGGTTCTTCTCGTTGATTCTGTTTGGGGGACCGCTTTCCCCCGCCATGGCTAGTTTTGGGCTGACTCCTCTTCTTGCGGCGGTGTATGTTGGAGCATTGCAGAACATCTTCAGCAAGAGCGCTAAGTATAGTTTATTCGATCCTTGCAAGGAAATGGCCTACATTCCTCTGGATGAGGACACCAAGGTTAGACTCTTAACATTCATGTTTTTAGTTTGGGTTACTTGCACAAAACCACCTTTATGAAATGTCCACAAACAGAGGACTACCCTTATGCTATTTGCGATAATTGCAAAAAAGTACCTTTAGATATCCACTTTTTGCAACTAGTAGCCCTCTTCTTTGATAATTGCAAAAAAAAAAAAAATGCTCTGAGCTTGTCTTTTCTATTGCACTTTATATAACTTTGTTTCAAAATGAGAATTTTACCCTTGAAAATTTAAATTTTAAAAATGCTAATTAAAAGAACAATAAAAGTCCAAGTTTTCATATCCCTTAATTTGGATATTTTTTTATCTTTTTTAAAAAAAAATATAAAGTATACAGGTAAAATTGCCATTTTTATACAATTTACAACAACAATATAAGCTCAGGGAATTTTTGGAATTATCAAAGAAAAGGGATACAAATTGCAAAAAAATGAATTCCTCACTCTCCAATGTACTTTTTTGCAATTACCCCTTTGGTCTATAACGACAGTAAATCAAGATTCGAAGTCCAGACACTTGAATTGATAGCTGATGTAGAGGTAGTATTAGAACAGTTACATGACCTCGAAATGAATAGTGAATCAACATTGCAAATTTTAGACACTTGACCTGATTCTTAAAACATATACTTTGCATACCAGGTCAAAGGCAAGGCTGCTATCGATGTTGTCTGTAACCCGTTGGGGAAGTCCGGTGGTGCTCTGATCCAGCAGTTCATGATCCTGACCTTTGGGTCTCTGGCAAACTCGACTCCTTACCTTGGAGCAATACTCTTGGTGATCGTTCTGGCGTGGTTGGGTGCAGCCAAGTCTCTGGACAAGCAATTCACAGCATTGCGTCAGGAGGAGGAGCTTGAGAAGGAGCTGGAACGAGCAGCGATGAAGATACCGATCGTGTCACCGAGCGAGTTGGGCGATGAAACTCCTACAAGCGGATCGACTGAGACCTCGACTCCGAGGAGCACTTGATGGGTTTTGTTGGTTGGTTGGGTTTAGGACTTCACCTTAGTCTTACAGAAAAAAGAATAATGTTGTTGGTGTTCCAACAGTTTTGTACTGGTTTGGTTGATGTAGTTGGGTGTAGAATTGTATTTGCCATTTGGGTTCAATGCTAGATTTCCAATTTTGATGAACAGATTAACATTTGAGCCCATATTAGCTCAAAGCCATTTGAGCCAATGGGCTTTTTCCGACCAGCAAAT
>JAYMSV010002395.1:0-11162 GCA_036897745.1 Erodium moschatum
GGTCCATTACATGTAATGTCTCTGATCTATTAATGAAGTTCTATGTTTTCGCTCAAAAAAAAAACTCCACCCACCCACACCCGCTCCCAAGCAAATGTACCCACTGGGGTTTGAACTTGTGACCTCAAGGAGATGAGATGGTTCTCTTCACCATCAGGCCAACCCAAGTGGACCATTTAACATTATCTTGAGTTATAAATGAAGTTTGTCCGGGTCCTTGATGTGATGCAGTTTGATGCTTATGCAGGTGGTCAAGAAATTGGATATGATAAGGAAAAATGATATTGAGCGTATCTTGGCAGAGCGCAACATACTTATAACAGTTCGGAACCCCTTTGTGGTAATGTTCGACTTCAGAACACTTTTTAATGTACATTGTCAATGTGATTCTTTATATATATGTTGATGCTTTCATTTTAGGACATAGGACATCTGAATTACAAAGTTTTGTCAACTGCAGGTTCGGTTCTTCTATTCATTCACTTGTAGAGATAATCTCTATTTGGTTATGGAATATCTGAATGGAGGTGATCTTTACTCTCTGCTCAGAAAAGTCGGTTGCCTTGACGAAGATGTTGCTCGCACTTATATATCAGAACTGGTTTGTTACTGTTGGCATATCACTCCCGTTAGCTTTCATTTGACCTCTTGCTGAGTTACATTATATCATGTTACAGGTTCTCGCTTTGGAATACCTCCATTCTCTCGGAATTGTGCATCGTGACCTGAAACCTGACAACATATTAATTGCACATGATGGGCACATCAAGGTCTGGTGTGTAAACACAATAGTTATTGTTCTTACATATATAAAGTTTAATTTGCAAAACATGAGTAATCATCTGTGCTGTCCCACATGCTGTTATGGTCCTGACTATAGGATCGCGTTATGGAGTAGGTGTTGTAGCATTCGTTGGAGAGAACACCAGATCTCATGTAGCATTCGTTAGAGAGAACGCAAAATCTCATGTAGAGACTAAACAATTTATTTTAATTCTTAAGTCTGTTTATTTCATTCTTTTCTCTTGGTATATATAACCAAACAGGTTACCTAAAACCAAAACCCTAATACAACCATAATTGGTAATTAACCCAACTTACCTAATTCTAATACAACTCATTAACTAAAGGCAATTATTAAAATAAGGAAATATACTAATCTCAAACCCTAATAATACTAACCGGCCACACATTGTGGTGGACTTATCCCACCTTGTACCGGTCTGTACGGGCCGTAACACATGCATTGCATGTTAAAAGGCTGACCATAATCACTACCTTTGACATATTTGTGTTTAGTTTATTATGTGTTTTTTCAGGTTATGGATCTTTTGGTACTGCAGTCTTGATTTCTATAATCTTAGGAATTTATATAGGACTACGAATAGGAACAATGACTTATATATGCTAGTTTTATATTCTCTCTGGGCATTATATTATTGGGATAATCTCACAAAAGTACACTATCCTTGCTTTAATTTAGTGTCAGTTAACTGGTCATTGTTAGTTTATATATTAGCTCTTCAAGAGCAAATGATGAGTTTGTATGCTAACCATTGGCTATATTAGCAGCTTACAGACTTTGGGCTATCAAGAATTGGGCTCATAAACAGCACACTTGATTTATCAGGACCTTTATCTGGACCTGGGACAAGTCCAGAAGCTTCTCCGGATGCCCATCATTCAGATGCTCCATCAAGAGAAGATAGAAGTCAGCAATCTGCCGTGGGGACGCCGGACTACCTGGCCCCCGAAATCCTTCTTGGAACTGAGCATGGTTTGACTGCAACCCTTACTTTGTGTGTAGTTCACATATAACAGGCTGTTAATATTAGCTCGTTGGCTTTGATTCAGGTTATACTGTGGACTGGTGGTCTGTGGGAATTATTCTATTTGAATTTATCACTGGAATTCCACCTTTCACTGGTGAGAGCCCAGAGGTATATTCATGTGTTTCACTGGAATTCTATTTGCATTATTCTTAGAATTCCGTGTTCTTCTGAGTAATTTTTTATCTATGTTGATATTCATGCAGATAATTTTTGACAACCTTCTTAACAGAAAAATCCCCTGGCCTTGCATTCCGGATGACATGTCATATGAGGCCCAAGACTTGATTAACAGGTTGGTTACTTGGTTATCTGACCTGCAAGTTTTTCAGACTCCAGTTACTGTTTTCCTTTGTGTATTCCGTGATTGATTGAGGCATCTTACATAATAGGAAGTTTTATGGTATAGTTCCGAAGTTGGATCGAGTTATGGGATAGGTGTTGTAGCATTCGTTGGAGAGAACGCAAGATCTTATGATAGCATTCGTAAGAGAGAACGCAATATCTCAATAGAAACCTTTTGGCTTTGGTTTTTATTTATAGTTCTTGATGTCCCTTTCATTAAATGGCATGCTTATAAATAGGCAACTAATATGAAGATCATGTAGCTTCCCATGATCACAACACCTCTAGTAACTACCCATAACTAATAAATAACTACCCATGATCACAATAATTAAGAAACTATGAATAACTAATAAATAACTACCTAGAATACTAATACCAGTAAATCTGTTAGACTCATAACATTTTATCATCAGCAATTAAGATATAACATTGAAAGATAGAGAGAGAGATCCCAGAATGGGATCAACATGCTCTCGACCAAGAATAGGCAGTACGGTGAGGCTCACTAAGGGAAACAAAAAGAAAATTAGATCAAGGATTGGGAAAAACAGTAAAATGGACTCCTAACGGCTAATTTTATTTTTCAATTTTGTCTGCTTATGTGAATGACTTGTTCATGCAGTCTACCCCAATTGATTGGGGAAATGGCTAAGTCGTTGTTGTTGTGTCTGCCCATCTGCATGATGTACATTAAAACCATCCTATTAACAAGAAAATGCTAATGAAACTGTCATTATTTCGTTTCATCTGCTGCTCCAATATAGCTAGAGGCATATCTTGCCTCACGATTCTAACTTAGCAAAAGTTATGTTTTTACATAGAGTTTGAAGTCTGACTGGAATTGTTTTGAGATCGGGTTTCTAGTTGAAGAATAATTCACACTGTGGTTGTCTTTAGGTTGCTTGTTCACAACCCCAATCAACGTTTAGGAGCAAATGGAGCTGAAGAGGTCATATTCTGTTATCTAAATTCTGATCCTACGATATCATCTACTTATATTGGAGACAAAACTCTTTAACAAGTCTTCTGACAAGCTTGAATATTTTACAGGTAAAATCACACCCTTTCTTCAAAGGAGTTAACTGGGACACCCTTGCGATGCAAAAGGTCTGAGATTCATGATCCTACTAATGTTCTTGAGATACAAATTTCTTAAATTTTTGTATGATATATCAGAAAGAAAGAAAATATATATAGGGGGACTATGTACTACAAACACTAGTTTACTAGCAGTGTATCAAATATAATCCTCATGGCCTTTTCTGAGACGTAATATCTGCATATCTTGTTTGCATTACTAACTTGTTCCTCCTTTGTTCTGTTAATAGGCTGCCTTCATACCCGCTCCTGAGTCTGCAGATGACACAGGCTACTTTGTATCGAGATTCTCTCAGATCTCTAGTCTTGATGATCAGAACAGTAGCTGTTCTGGTAGCGACTCTTACGTCTCGAACACAAATTCCAAAGATGAGGTAAATAATCTCATATCACCAGATGTCTTGATTAAGATTTGCATATTGTAGTTTCTTGCCAGAGTTGTACTCAAGATCTCTCTTTCCAATTGGTAGATGGACAAATGTGCTGACCTGGCAGAGTTCGATTCTTTTCCTCTTGATCTTTCTTCCATAAATTTCTCTTTTAAGGTGAGTTGATAACACAGTAAATACATCTTTATATCAGCAAATTTCAATTTAACAAATTACAGTTGGGAATAATTACAAAAAAATATCTCGAGGTATTCATTTTTTGCCCTATCCCCATTGTGCAAAAATCTGTATGGAAATCAATAACCACGAATTCGATTAGGATGTATTGTTTAGCATATATCAGGATCACACTGTCACCTTCCATTATTATAAAAAAAATAAAAAACACGGATTCCGTTAGTTTGGGTCACGTTTTTTTGCACAGTCGGTTTGACGTCGTTAGCCAAATTAACGGAATCCATGGTTTTTTTTATAATAACAAAATGTGACAAGCGTGTTCCCAATAAGCCAAGATCTATACAGCGTGTTTTTACAAATCGAAGGTATTTGATTTGTTTTTCACACATGTAAGGTCTGTTTTTGTGTGCAGAATTTATCTCAGTTGGCATCTATAAATCATGATGTGCTCTTGCAAACTGGAAAGGATGTAGTAAAGGCTTCTCCATCTAGAGCTCCACAGAGGTGACCAAAAGTTTGAGGATCAAAATAATGGAACTAGTTACCAACATTCATTCCAAAATGAAAAAGAGAGCAAAGCACATACTATTCTTTATATGTATATATAGCTTCATTTAACAGCTTAGCTCCATTTATTTTCATTGGAAATGAATCCATTCCAAATGCAATGCAATTCCCGACCCAGGTATTCGATGGGGTTCGAACCTCTGATATTGATCACTAGACCAACCCAAGTGAGCTAGAACATGTTTTCTTTGTGAGCATTGCTTATGTGTTACATATCAATAATGAATATATACGAAACGATCATCGAACTACATGACCCGCGTTGAACGCCCAGATCAGGCTTTATGGGAATAAAATCTCTACTCGACAGAGACAAGGGTTGACGGTGCGGGGCTTGGAATGGTGATGAGGGATTCGCAAGACATGTCATTGGACGGCCTGAGCTTGCTTTCAAATGGGTGTCTTTTCTCCTCCTACTGCTGAATGTATGGCGATGCGAGAGTAGTAAGCTTGGTTTGTGGGGAAAGGATAGCGGGTTGGGTCGCAGAGTCTGATGTCTCTAATGTGGTTTGCACAATCTGCGAGAGGGAGACTTAATCCTTTGAGGGAGCTATCATTGAACACGACTGCGCCTTGATAGAAGATTTAGAGCATTTCCAGTCCTTAACAAAGTTGTTGGCTGAAAGCCTACCAGTCGACTGATTTTTTTTTTTTGCGGTCACAAGGCTGAGAGGAAAAAACAAGCCATTTTCTTCACTTTTTTGTATCAATCGGCGAATAGTAATACTTTATTCACTTTTAATATTTTCTCCCTCCCACTTTCAGTCCGCTAATCATCCCATGACTAGAGATGCTCTTAAATAATGTGATTATACAGGTTGTGTCCCGTCATGACAATGGTGCTGCTCATAATCTCGTTTGTTTAACGTGTGAGTATCGTTATGATCCCCTGAATTGGAGCATGTCTTCAGAGTTAAAGACCTGATATATTGCAATAAAATTTCCTTCCTCTTTGTTCAAAAAAATAAATAAATATACAAATAAGCCCTTCCATATATGGGCTTTGACATGTTTGTTTGGGCTGGGCCTGTCACTAGCTGTACTTTTCTTCCAAAAACGACTCTTCTCCGTTCTCTGCTAAACCAAACAGTACCCTCTCAACGGCGAATCTCATTCTGACTAGTCTTCTTCGCTGCCGATCTGATCTCTCTCCCTCCCTGAGCTCTCATCTCCGGAGACCTTCCCTCTCCGGCGTCACCGTGACCGTTCTCCGCAGGTAGGCTACTCTAACTCGATTCAGCTCCTGTTCTTATCTTTATTTCCACTTAGTTCTAGCGTATTGAAGAATCAATAAGAACATTATATGAATCTGTGGATCGTAGAAATGGTGAAGAGGAGTGCTCGATTCAGCTCTCTTCCTTGTATTTCTAAGCTCTGTCATGAAAATTTGGATCAGAATTTATCAGAATCTACTGTGGGCTCAAGCATTCACTGTAGCCAGCATAACATATAGCTTTGTGTTTACAGTTTATATTTTTCTTTTCGTACTTGTTTGAATCTCAAAAGTGGCGGCAGCTTTGAGTCCTTTTTCGATTTTCTGTATCTGCCAATTTTGGAATTATATGATGCCGAAGTGAATATTGAATTGAAATATTAGTGAATCTTGGTTTCTCATATGAGATGGTTGTATCAAGTTGTTTTGGAGATAATTGCGAACATAATTACCATGCTCAGAATCATCTTTAAATGATTTCTATATACACAATTTGGCTGGTTATTTCTAGTTTAAATCACTTTCTTACATCTGGGTTTATGCTCTTATGTTGAGACTGATTAGTGGTTACCTGCTTTTGGGGATTTTTGTCTCTGTTTTTGGTTGGTGATGATTTGTGGGAATGGCATTTTGTATGTGTGTGTGATTATCACCATTCACCTAGTTTATGAGTATCTGCTTTTAGGGATTTTTGTCTGTTTTGGGTTGATAATGACTTGTGGGAAAGTGTGTAACTATTACCATTCAAGCTTGGCATAATGTGTTGATGACATAATTTACCGATACGATGCATATGGAGGATAGCTTATTTATTGACGTAGGGTCATTCTAAATGAATAAGCACCTGAAGTAGATCAGAACTTTTATTTTCTTTCTCTTCATTTGTTAGCTTTGAAGCTGTATTTGATCACTGTCAAACACAAGGAGCCAGCTTCCCCAAGTTACAAGGCAAGTACTTTATTAAACGCTATGGACTAGCATATGAATATGATCTTTCGCATGCCCATCTCACTCCTAGATTCTTTGCAGGTTTAAAGAAATGAATTGGGTTCAAAAGAAGATTTATCTGTACAATGTCACTTTTGGGCTTTACATGTTGGATTCGTGGGAGCGCTATCTTTTCAGTATCCTCTTCTTACTGTGTTGTAAAGATATGTCTGATTTGACTTACAGATTGAGCCATAGATGTTAGGGGTAATTGCAAAAAAAAAAGTACCCTGAGGTATTCATTTTTGCAACTTATAGCTCTCTTCTTTGATAATTGCAAGAAAGTAAAAACAAAATCATATCCCTTAGTTTTCTTCCTCTTTGTACCATACAAAGAGTAATAAATTTAATGGATACGAAAATTTGGAGTTTTTGTTATTTAATTATTATTTTTAAAATTTAATTTTCCCATGGTAAAATCGCCATTTTGAAACAAATTTATACAAAGTGCAACAAAAAGTCAAGTTCATGGCACTTTTTCACGATTATCAAAGACACGGACTACAAGTTGCAAGGAGTGAGTACCGCAGGGTACTTCGTTGCAATTACCCTAGATGTCATATGCAAGCTTATTCTTTGGTAATTATCATAATGCTACAATTGTTGTGGTTACCATGTGCCAATATTTACCTAAGGTTGATTTGCCCAAAGTTCATGTCTGTTGATTTATTACAGTCGATTAAATCTGTGGTGTGTGTTCGAAACTTATTTCCCCTGTTCTGCGCGTTGTTATGAGAATGCTATTATGGATTCCTTAAGCATTTGTAGATATCTTGGTGATCGTTCTGATGTGGTTCGTCCTCTACAATGGGTCCCGAAATGTAACTGAGTATTGCAAGAGGTAACATTGAAACCCATAACTCTATTCTATTTCTGTGTTAGTAACTTAGTATCCACTCACATCCCTAAATCTTATTGTTCAACAAATGTCAATTTTCTGTATTTCTAAAATGGATAACTGTAAAGAAGTACCCTGAGGTATTCACTTTTTGCAACTAGTAGCACTATTCCTTGATAATTGCAAAAGAGTAAATAAAAAAACAAAAAAATTATACAAAGTGCAACAAACAAGTTCAGGGCTTTTTTTTCTGCAATCATCAAGAAAAAGGGGTACAAGTTGCAAGAAATGAATACCTCATGGTACTTTTTTACAATTATCCCTTTTAGAAATACGGAAAATTGCCATTTGTTGAACACATGAGACATTTATTTCGGAATACAGAATTTTAGAAAAATGACCACTCTTTTCCCTTGAACCTTTCTTCCAGGTATCTAAAGTGATGCTCCTTGCAAGAACTTGTACTTGGATGGAGAGTTGACTTCAGAAATCTCCAGGTTTGTGAATATGATTTCACATTCGTTGCAAGAACTTCAAAACTGTGTGAGCTGTTAATTATTTTTTACAAATCCGCTGATTCTGAACTTTCATGCTCCTGATTCTTTCACTTACCAAACACATATGTAAGCTATCAAACTTGAGGCCTTATATTAACATTACCATGCATTGTAATTTGTAAGTTTGTAACTGGGAAAGCTCTGGCATGTGCATACTGATGATTCACTTATATTATTGATAAAGATAAAAACATTGCTGTTGATAATATTATTTATATTATTTGGAAGGTAAACTTGAAAATAAAACGACTGTATAGCTTACGACCTTTGTAAAGTTCATACCATATATTAAAAACTTTTGCTTGGTGTAGTTGTCAGGTTCTGATTTGTGGCGTTGTTGGTTAAATATGATGAAAACATCATCTATTTGGGCATGCGATATACACGTGAGGTGGATTTTGTTTGTAATGACGAAATTGGCCTCAACCTCCATATCTGGTCTGGTCGCGTGATGCTTTTGGGGGTAACACCATTGCTGAAAGGGAAGAATATACCATCTATGAAGAAGGTTGAGGCCAATTTCGTCATTATAGAAAAATTCCGTCTCACGTGCCTGAAAATTGACAGTGTCGCAGGTCAGATGCTGACAGCTACAACAAAAGGTTTTTAGCATACCACGCGAACTTACTAATCATCTCCAACACAGGGTGAAGGATTCCTAGTCCCGTTCGATTCACCCAGCTCGTGGTCACTGGCATGCAACACTTGGCTATTCACTCAATATTGGGCTAATACAACTGTGAGAGACTAGACGAATCGATCGATAAAATATGAGATTCATCTGCACCCGAGGCGATTAACTATGAAAATAGTCTAATGTCATTATTGGGCCCAGATTGTGGTCACTTGCCACATGACACTTGACTATTCGCCCAATACTGAGCTAATGAGAGATTGGATGAATCGATCCATAACGTAACATATGGGATTCATCTTAACCGGAGGAAATTAACGATGAATATAGTCTAATATTATAAACTATGCAACCTTTACAAGTGTGTATGATTAGCAAACCTTGAAAAAGGAGATTCATGTTCATATTTGAAAACAAACATAAAAACAAAACAAAACAGTGCACATGCAAATCTTCTCCCCTTAATTATTTCCGAAAAAGAAAATCTTACTCCTAAATAGCTCGTGAGCTCATACTGACCGTTAATGGGCCCCCACGTCATCACCGGCCCAGGCACAGCTGGACGACAAGCCCACCCTAATCCGATCGCAGTGATAATAGTGGGTAGGGCCCGACTCCTAGATATTTCGAGAAAAGTACAATGAATCTCACAGCAAAATGTCGATATTGCCCCTGCCGTTTCGGGTAACATGCCAACTTTTGAGCACAGAAGTGGTCTCTGTGGGCCCCTGTTGCCACTGTCCTAATATAGCGATTCTCTTACCACAGAAAGACAAAAGTTATATTTCCTCTTCGGGTAATAAAGCAGACGATGTTAACGTACAGCCAGACCTATAGATTTTTCGGTGTGTCCTCTTTTTATTTGACGCGCGGCGTAGGATGGAAGTACACGCGCTTTATTAGCCTGGGGCTGCATGGTGAGCGATGGGACTGCGATGTAGAAGATCACAGTGTTTTCGGACATTAGCATGTGGTACACTAATGTCGGATACGGACAAAAGAGGACGGCTGCAAATAAATATCTTATAATTACGATTTTGCCACTCGCCTTTTGGTTTCTCTTCTTCAAAAATACATCTATCAAAGTATGAGGTTATCCATGGTGGGATTAGATTGATTAGGTCTATTTTGAGTTTAATTGGACAAAAAGTAGCGAAATTATGGACTGAAAATATATTTAAATATTTGATGATACGTGACGATTTTTCATATGGAAACCGTGACTTAGACTCGAATAGGCGGTTGAGGGATTCATCGACGAGATTCGAAGTCTTTGTTAGAGATAAGGATAGTCTAGAGGTTTGAATACAATCAAACTCTAGATAAGTATATTTTGTAACAGTCTCAACTAAAGAATCGTGGGTTTTGAGTTTTCTTTTTCTCTCAAAAAGATGCCAAATCGACACGCAGAAGCCCTATTGTGGATAATTTGAGTGCATCTTCGTATGAAAATATTAATTTTAGTTTAGTGATAATGTCAAAAACCAATTTAAAACAATCGAGTTGTGTTTTAAATCAAGGAATGATCGAAACATTAGGCATGAACATTAGTCGGTTCACCCATAATGACGACATTTTTCACTATCAAACTCAAAAACCTTTAATTTTCAAAAACACAAGTTTCATCAATTTTAAATTTCGTTATTATTTCGTTGATGTCAATATTTTTTAAGAGTATGTACATCGGAAAGAACCGTGTGTTGACTGTAAAAAATAGTGGTTTCCAGTCCCTGAACTAAATTGTGTTCCACAGTGACGAGAACCGGATAGGGAACCGTATTGTGAGTGGACCAGTCATATTTAGTTCAAATCTGATTTTATGATTTTTTTTATAATAAAAAAACAAGAGGTCACGTGTCGCGGTCTCATTGATTGGCGCGCAACCAGCGACCCGCAAACCATGAACAAGAATAACAGTGCACGGATCATGGGCTCCACCACAACCCGCTGTTTAATGTTCGCGATTCGCAAATACACGTTCCACAATGCGCGATCCGTAAACTGTGAATTGTTAAATCGCAGATCGTAGTTCGTGACTCGCCTCCTATTCCTACTATTATACATTTTCTAATACAATCTCTATCGGAAATAGTAGCGATCGGTTCTATCTGAAGTTATGAATGGAATCAATTATTGATCATCCTTAAGTAACGTAGGCGTGTGATAAGAGCGGCAGTGAAATAAGGCACAATTTAGCAGATAATTACAATAGAGCCATCGAGGCAAAGACAAAAACGTGGTTCGAAAACGTTGTCCTCATTCATTTCCTTTGACCTGGTCTTCCTCGATCGAGTTTCGGTGGCAAAACCGTAATAATTTACGTGAACCCATTAATGTGTCGAACCAAATCATATGAATTGTCCCAAATGAACATGAAAGTCCATTTTTTTTTATTTAAGAACGTGAAAGTCCATTAAACCAAATGTTAATTAAATGTCTATCAAATTATTTAGAAACCCAATAAATTAAATAAATATGAACACTGAAATGCGGCTCCGCTAAACGACAAAGCAACGCCAGGTCTG
>JAYMSV010002396.1:0-11162 GCA_036897745.1 Erodium moschatum
ATGGCTCCGTGTTTTGTTTAGACAATGATTTATGTTGGAATATAAAACTGTAATCGGGTTTTCACCTATCAACTTGTGTTTTTAGTCGAGTTGGTTGTCTAATATGGTGTCATAGCCTGATTCCTGACGGATATGCATTTAATCGAGTTGATTCTCTGATATTTTCACCGTAAAGTTTGGGTTTATGTGTAAAGTGCAATCATTTCTATGTATTTTGAGCTGAATTTTTCATGTCTGAGTTGGAGTGCTTTCGTTTTGAGGAGTTTGGGTTCTGAAATGAGTTTCTGATTCGAAATTTAGGTGGTGATGAAAGTGAGGGAGTGTGGTATAAGTTGGAGAGTTTCTCCATTTCTCGGATGCATTTGTGCTGGTCTTCTTCGTGCAGCTATACGTGGATAACATGGAAGGTGAGGATGGGGCAGCCATTGAAATGGGTGAGGTTAGCTTGAGACAGTGGTTGGACAAACCCGATCGGTCTATTGATGCCTGTGAGTGTATACACATATTTAGGCAAATAGTGGAGATAGTTCATGTAGCTCATTCACAAGCCCTTCTCGTTCAAAATGTGAGGCCTTCGTGCTTTCTCATGTCCTCTTACCGTGGTCTCTCCTTCATCAATGGGTCTGGCACTCTTGAGGATGGATCACCCAGCCAATCCATGGAGGTTAAGAGGCGACCATTTGTGAAACAGATGTTGCTTATGGAGACCGGTTGGTACACTAGTCCTGAAGAGGGTGCGGGATCTTCGAGTTCCAGTGCTTCAGACATTTATCGACTGGGAGTTCTTCTATTTGAGGTTTGTAATGGACTTGACATGCTTGTTGTCATAGGGGTAACTTCATTAACTGTAAAGGTGTTACCTTTCGTTTTTCATCAAAAACGCCCGGATTTGAGTCATTTTGCCCCCAAAAAACACTGATAAATGAGAAATGTGACGGTGTATTCATGATAAAACCATGCCCTTTTTCTGTGTAAATCCGGGTATTTTTTATTAATAACAAAAAGTGACGGTGTGTTACTGATAACCCCTCACCTTTAGGGGGTGTTTTTGATAGCGAAAGGTTAAAGTGGGTGTGTGAATAACGTTTTCCCATTACTATTTTACACTAATATGGTTCTTGTACTTGTGATCAGCTGTTTTGTCCATGTAGTTCAAGAGAAGAAAAGACGAGGACTATGTCTAGTCTGAAACACCGACTTCTTCCTCCACAATTGCTACTCAAGTGGCCAACAGAAGCTGCTTGATGCTTGTGGCTTTTGAATCCTGAGCCATCCACAAGGCCCAAAACATGGTGATTTCTTCTTCCTACAACAATCTTGAGCGTTTCAATGTATACGTTCTGTATCGAATGTGATGTTATTTACTGACGTTTCTCGCTTGTCATGTGTAACAGTGAGTTGCTGCAAAGCGAGTTCCTCAATGATCCAAGGAACGAACTGCAAGCAGCAACAGAGATTAAAGAGAGAATAGACCAGCAAGAACTGTTGCTTGAGTTTCTTCTTCTGCTGCAACAAAGAAAACAACAAGCAGCCGATACATTGCAAGATTCGGTTTCCTTTCTGGGTTCTGATATCGAACAAGTCATGAACCAGCAAGCGGTTCTCAAGGACAAGGCAGGGGCACCTTCTGGAAATGAAGGACATGTTCTTCACAGTACCTCTCGGTTAATGAAGAACTTCAAGCAACTGGAGTCGGCATATTTTTCAACAAGATGTCGTGGAGGGAGTGGATGGATAGATCCGTTCCTCGAGGGTCTGTGCAAGTACCTATCTTTCAGCAAGTTAAAAGTGAGAGCAGAGATGAACCAAAACGATCTGCTGAACTCCTCCAACTTAGTGTGTGCTCTCGGTTTTGATCATGATGGGCACCTTTTTGCTACCGCCGGTGTGAATAAGAAGATCAAAGTGTTTGAGTTTGATGCTGTAATAGCTAAAGATCGTGATATTCACTACCCGGTTGTTGAAATGGCTAGCAGATCGAAGCTAAGCAGCTTATGTTGGAATAGCTATATTAAAAGTCAGCTCGCTTCTAGTAATTTCGAAGGTGTTGTTCAGGTATGCCTGTCATTGATTTCTCCGATTTCGAATATTTCATTCTTGTTGGGGAGAACTGAGCCTTACCAAAGAGAGGCACCAACAATTTATTCTAGGGATAATTGTAAAAGAGTACCCTGAGGTATTCCTTTTTTGTAATTTGTAGCTTTCTTTTCTCATAATTGCAAATAAGTACCCTGAACTTGCCTTTTTGTTGTAACTTGTAAAAAATCATCATTTTGAAACAAATTTATACAAAATGCAACAAAAAGACAAGTTCAAGGCAGTTTTTTGCAATTTTCAAAGAAGAGGGCTACATGTTGCAAAAAGTTTATACCTCATGGTACTTTTTTGCATTATCTCTTTTGAGGTCTGCAAATTGCAAAAAAAGTAAATACCTGAGGGTACTTATTTGCAATTATCCCTTTATCCTACGTGAGACTCATACTCACACGTGGATCCTAATAATCTGCCCCTGCACATTGAGCCTCCTAATAACCAAGTTGCTTAAACCCGTAGGTGTGGGACGTTACAACCAGTCAAGTACTTACCGAAATGAGTGAGCACGAGAAGCGAGTATGGTCAATAGACTTCTCATCAGCCGACCCAACAATGCTCGCCAGTGGGAGTGACGATGGTTCTGTCAAGCTATGGAGTATCAACCAGGGAGTGAGTATCGGAACCATCAAAGCAAAGGCCAATGTTTGTTCTGTTCAGTTTCCCTCAGACTCTGGACGGTGTCTTGCATTTGGTTCAGCAGATCATAACGTATATTACTATGACCTTCGTAACACGAAACTCCCTCTCTGCACTTTAGTGGGACATGAGAAGACGGTGAGTCATGTCAAGTTTGTGGATGCAACGAGTCTTGTGTCTGCATCCACGGATAGTACACTGAAGCTATGGGACTTGTCCACGTGCACGACTCGAGTTATGGACTCTCCTGCTCGGTCATTCACCGGTCACACGAATCTGAAGGTACGTGTGATTCGTTTTGTTGTGTTTTTGGTTCATTAACATGTTGATTGGAGATTCTGAATGGTGCTTGTTCCCTCTGTTGCAGAACTTTGTGGGTTTGTCGGTCTCTGATGGCTTTATCGCTACTGGCTCGGAAACAAATGAGGTATGTCTTCTGATATTCATATACAGTAGAGATAATTGTAAAAAAACTACTCTTGAGGATTTTTTTACAAATTGCAACCCTTTTCTTTGGTAATTGCAAAAAAGTGCAGGAAACTTGTATTTTTGCAATGGATAATTGCAAATAAGTACCATGAGGTATATTCACTTTTTATAGTCTTTCTTCTTTGGTAATTGCAAAAAAGTACCTTGTGTTTTCCTTTTTTGTTGTGCCTGGTGCAAATTTTATTTCGAAGTGACGATTTTACCTTCGAAAATTTGAATTTGAAAAATCTAAAAATTTCACCTCTATTCTGGATTTTTTGTTTTTTACCTATTATTTTTAAAGGGTGCAATCGCCTTTTTGAAACAAAATTACACAAATGGCAAAAACAATGCAAGTTCAAGGTTTTTTTTGCAATCGTCAAAGAAAATAGCTACAACTTGCAAAAAGCGAATACCTCATGGTACGTTTTTTACATTTATCCCTTCCGGCATGTATAATGTTTACGAGCATTTAGTTCCTTCATTGACGATTACATATCCATGGCTTAGGTTTTTGTCTACCACAAAGCTTTTCCCATGCCCGTGCTTTCTTTCAAGTTCAATGGCTCCGACCAGCCTGAAGCAGATGATTCTGCAGGGTTTATTTCTTCCGTTTGCTGGCGCAGCCAGTCATCGACTTTACTTGCTGCACATTCTTCTGGGAATATTAAAATCTTGGAGATGGTTTAGCTTAGAGTCTCCAACTTCAAAATTGTAAATTGTTATTCTGGTGAATTTTTGTAATGCTTACACTTGATAATCATTAATTGCCATTGATCTCTACATATACTTTGCTTTTGCTTTGTGCTGTGTAAACTTATTGCAAATATACACTTACAAAGGCTTACTTGGGTTTCAAGAAACTGAGCAAAAAGAAAAAAAAAAACTTAGGAGTGTAGCTCTCTTGTTTGATAATTATATAAAAGTTCAAGTCTTTTTGTTGGAAATTTGTATGAAAATGATGATTTTATCCTTATAATTTAGATTTAAACAATAACAAGTAAAAGTATTAATTTTCAAAGCCCCTGTTTTTCTTCCTATTTATACCTTGCAAAAGTAACAAATTTAAGTGAAATGAAAATTTAGTTTTTTTTCTATAATAATTATTTTTAAACTTATATTTAAAGGGTAAAATTATCATTTTGAAACGAATTCATACAAAGAGAGTATCCCATTTAAAGTGATTAATTTGATTCTAACTATTTTAGTATGATCAATAGCACAAATGAGTTTCTTTTGGATATACTAACTTCATAATCAACTTTTACCCATTTTAAATATATTTTTGAGATCTTCAGTCTGAATTTGGACTTTTGATACATCAGTACATAGATTTTTAATAAATGGTAATTATTAATGAAACCATTGTATTTGACCCATTTAATTTGACCACCCAGGAATAAAATGGATAACTTTCTAAAACTGCAAAAATAAATGTATTATTTAATAATCAGAAATAATATTTTTTTTCTCTCCTTCGAACAGAAAGAGAGGGAAGAGAGCTACAACCTGTAAGACCACAGCGAAGATCGAAAGAATTGAAAGTGTCAAGAAAAAAGAGATTTGCTGACGTTTTGCTTTCGTTTTTCTTTTTCCTGACGATTCAACGTCTTCCTCGGAGCCTGCAGATTCATCTGACGGTCGTCTCCTCAGATTCACTCTTCTCTGTGTCTCTCTCCTCCCTCAACCAATCTTCTCTTTACACGTACGATTTTGATCAAATTCGACCTTTAGAATCGACACTCCACTGCAGAATCTGCCGAATCCACCTGATTTAGACCCAGATATTCAACCTCAGTAATCGACCTCTACTAAGGATAGCAGAGTCTCTCCGAGAGAGAGAGACAGAGATCTGGGTTTTCTCTTTGGAGTCGATTTTCGTCAGAAAAAAAGGTCTTTTTCTTCCACATTCTTCGTTCTCGGTGATGATCCCATCTGGGTCTTCCTTTTTTGTTGTTCTTATTGTTTTGTTCTTAATGTCTTGATCTGGGTTTTATCTGCTTAGGTCTAGATCGTTCGGCGCAGTGGGAAATTTAGTATTTTTTCTTTGTATGATTGAGTTGTACTGATTTTGTTCTGTCTGGATTCTGATTTTGTTGGATGATTGGAGATGGGATTGTTTTTTTTATTGGAAGTTTGATTTGTTTGATATATACTCTATTAGGGGTCTATTGTTTTGAATGATTGTTTCTACACAAAAACTTGCGGGGAATTATGCGCGTTTTATTGGAAATGACAGTTTTGCCCTTTAGATTATACTGGTTTTGCAAATTTTAGCCCTTGATGTATACACTTTTGCATGGTTACATTCGACTTTTTGCTAAAAATAACCCCGTGAGTGAAAATTGGGGGATTTCCACTGATAGTATTTGCAAAACGCGCATAGTTTAAGTTCACTGTAAGTTGTTGCAATTATCCTTTTTTTTGTGGCGTTTTGCATTGAATTATCTGTATTGTTTATTCCAGTGTTTTGATTTTGTATCTGTTGGTTTGAGCTGGTTAGGAATACTTATGTTTGCTTGAATAGAGTACATAGTGTTTATGAGCTTTTCAATCAATTTCAATCGAGTTGCTTGCACAGCAAAATGTTTTTTGGGGGTTGTAGAAATGTAGAATGCATTTGTTGTATTCGTTATCTGGGTCATCATATATCGGGTTTTATAAGCAGCATTTACACATAATTTTCTTTTTGGTAATTAGTAGGAGCAATGGGTATCGAGGTTGTGAAAATGCCAGTACAGAATGGATTCACAGGACCTGAACATGAGGAAGAAGATGAAACATTGGTTGAGCCCGATAAATATGATTCAAACGGAGATGACCTTGCCAAAGTAATAATGGAGATTGCTCCCGAAACCATAGTCCCAACCAATGTAGCTGACGAGTGGCCTGCGCCGAAGCAGACCCACAGTTTTTATTTCATCAGGTGCCGGTCGTATGAGGATCCAAAAATCAATGCCAAGATCGAGCTAGCTGCCAAGGAGCTCACTACAAGGACTGAGCGCCGGTTTCAGCTCATTAAGGAACTGGAGGCAAAAAGGGTAGGTTTAACCATTTAAGACTACATTTCCAACTATCTCGTTTAGCATTATTAGCTACACCTTGATCTAGAATATTTTAGGGATGATTGCAAAAAACACCCTGAGGTATTTAATTGTTTGCAACTTATATTTTAGCACATCTATACATTTTAATTGGTGAATGTTTACTATAAGATGTGATATAACCGTATAAGCTTTTTCACTATAGTTGCTACATAAACTTACGGAATCAAAACAACGTCAGACAATACAAGTCATGGCCTGTAAACTATCGTTTTTCTTCATTGTGTACGATTCATTCTCTTGCAGGCTGATAGAGCAGAAGTCATTCGAAAATTGATAGAGTTGACCGGCGAGAGTAAGCAGTATAAGGAGGCTGCAGACGACAAGAGAAAGGAGATGGGGCCTCTTCAGCAGGCTTTGGGCCAGATGCGCAACGACAACGACAACAACAATAACAATGGTGGTCGGGGTCCTGTTATATGTTCAACTGAAGGAGAGCTCAATGGTGTTGTATGTTTTAACTGCTAGCTTTATGTGATGTTGCTAAAAAATACCCTGAGGTATTCAGTTTTTGCAACTTGTAGCTCTTTTGTTTGACAGTCACAAAAAACTGCCCTGAATTCGTCTTTGTGTATCCCTTGGAAATTTAAATTTTAAAAATAGTGATTAAAGAACGAAAAAACCAAATTTGTATATCCCTTAAATTTCTTACTCTTTGTACAGTACAAAGAGGAAGGAAACAAAGGAATATCAATATTTGGATCTTTTGTTTTTACTTATTATTTTTAAAACTGAGTTGTAAGGATAAAATCGTCATTTTCATACCAATTGCAATAAAAAGACAAGTTCAGGGTATATTTTTGCAGTTACCAAAGAAGAGGGCTACATGTTGCAAATTCAGGATACCTCAGGGTAATTTTTTGCAATTATCCCATCGATTTACTTGTGTCATGTTGGCTTCCCTTTATTTTCCACCCTTTTTATCGGTTGACGATAAATACAGATCTATAGCTTGAACTACTGTATCGAGCATGAGAGTATTCCTCTGTCAGAGGAGAAGCAAATCCTCAGAGAAATCAAGCAACTTGAGGGGACGAGGGAACAAGTTATTGCCAATGCTGCCTGGAGAACGCAGATTCAGGAATCATTGGGTCCGAAAGAAGACCTTCAAGACAAGGTTAAAGTAAGACGATCATAACGTAAAGGGATAATTGCAAAAAAGTACCCAAGGTATTCATTTTTCACAACTTATAGCCCTGTTCTTTGATAACTGCAAAGAAGTACCCTGAACTTGTCTTTTTGTTGTAACTTGTATAAAAAATAACAAGTAAAGAACAAAAAATCAAAATTTTCATATCCCTTCATTTCTATCCTCTTTGCACCGCTCAAAGAGTGAGTAAATTTTGCATGAAGTGCAACTAAAAGACTATTTCATGGTACTTTTTTGCAATTACCAAAGAAGATGGCTACACATTGCAAAAAGTGAATACCTCAGAGTCGTTATTTGCAATTATCCCTAACTTAAAATTGTATTTCTCGGTGTTCCTCACAGTGATTAGTGAATGCCCATTTTCGGTATTACTGTAGTTATATTTACTTGCAAAGTTTTGTCATTGTAGCTTATCAGTGTTGATTTGAATGGAGTAAAGAAGGAACAACAAGCAATTAGTGCCAAAATTAAGACTCTGGATGAAGCAAAAAAAGCCATAGATGAGGAAATTAAAGCTTTACAGGTCGAGTTGGGTGTTGTGACTGAGAAGAGGGATGAAGCCTATCAGACCATCCAAGGACTGAGAAAACAGCGTGAAGGCGATGTATGTTTGTTTACTTCTTTTACGGATAATTGCAAAAAAATACACTTGAGTATTCGTTTTTCGGAAAGTGCAACAAAAAGACAAGTTCATGGCGTTTTGTTTGTGCAAAAAGTGAATACCTCATGGTACTTTTTTGCAATTATCCCTAGTATCTACTGATTCAATCACACGATTAGGTAGTAATTATTTTACATTAACCGATGGTTTCTTGGCAAGATCAAGATCTATAACAAGTATAGGTGTATGATCGTATGTTATTTTTATCCTGTTTCAGAACACCAATTTCTACCGAAACCGGCATCTGCTAAACAAAGTCGAAGAGCTGTGCTGCAAGAAAGATATTCAGACTCTCGAGGAACTTGCACATACTGAGGTCTGTTTAACTATTTTTTGTCATATATAACCATGGGACGTATAGGCCCGCTCTTCAATTCAATAAACTACCTTGATCTAATTGTTGTTAGGTTGAGAAATTCATGTCGAGTTGGTGCAGTAGCAAGGCTTTTAGGGATGATTATGAGAAAAGGTTATTGCCATCACTGGACAGAAGGCAATTGAGTAGAGATGGACGTATGAGGAACCCGGACGAGAAGCCATTGGTGGCACCAAAACCTCCCGAAACAACAGAGATCATTGTGAAACTGCTAAAAGAAGATTCAAAACCCGCTTCAAAACACAATGACGTAGAAAATGAGGAGATTTGTAGGTTAGAAAACACAGAGGCTCTTGTCGAGAATGAAGTTGATGTAGCAAAGTACAAGGAAATGGTGAGGCTGGAGGAGATGGCGAAAGCTAAGCAGGCCATGGAAAGGAAAAAGAGGGTGGCTGACAAGACTGCTGCCAAAGCTGCTATAAGAGCCCAGAAGGAGGCTGAGAAGAAGCAGCAGGAAATTATTTACTGATAACTGCAAAAAAGTAACCCGAGGTATTCATTTTTTGCAACTCGTAACCCTCTTCTTTGATGATTGCAAAAAACCGTCATGAACTTTTCTTTTTGTTGCACTTTGTATAAATTTGTTTCAGAATGATGATTTTACCCTTGGAAATTTAAATTTAAAAAATAACAATTACAGAACAAAAAAAATCAAATTTTCATATTCCTTGAATTTCTTACTCTTTGTACGGTACGAGGAGGAAGCAAATTAAGGGATGTGAAAATTTGTATTTTTTGTTTTTACGTATTATTTTTTAAATCTAAATTGTAAGGGTAAAATCGTCTTTTGCATACAAATTGCAACAGAAAGACAAGTTCGGGATATTTTTTTGCAATTAGCGAAGAAGGGGGCTACAAGTTGCAAAAAATGAATACTTCAGGGTACTATTTTGCAACTATCCCTTCTATCTATATATATAATTTTTTGACATTTTATGTTTAATTTATTGCAGGTTCTTGAAAAGAAGTTGAAGAAGAAGAGTGGTGGATACGAATTCTGAAGAATCTGCTGAAGCAATAGGAGAGTCTGTGGAGCATGAAAAGGTCGAGGAAGCCATTGAAGCTCCGGTTCCAGCGAGAGCTAAGGTCTCGAAGGGCAGTAAAATAAGGTACAGGTCAAGAGTGAAAGGGCCTGATGCCCTCCCAAAGGTCATATTAAAGAGGAAAAAGTCCTCTAATTATTGGATATGGGCTGCTCCTGCTGTTTTTTTGGTAGGTTCGGTCTTTATAGCACTTGCAAATTACTACCTTCTGTAAAATCAAGAAGATATCGAGTAGAATAGTAGCAAGAACGATCTGTAGAAGGAAAAGAAGCTGTTCTTTACACCCGCTTGGGATGGACTCTAAACTCATAAAATGTTGGTGGTTTGATCTGAACTCCGAAAACTCGATAATTTAAGCTCTTGTCAGAACTTATGCAGGTCGAAAGTTTATACATTTGTTTTGCTGATATTCATCTTCAGAGTTCGTGTATGTAATTTGAGTCCAAACTAGTGTTGTTTTCACTGATTGTAAATTATCAGTTTATGGAAATTCTTGTACAGAGATATGAATAGTTCCATGGGAATTTTGATAGATGGTTTGTTGTATGATTTGTGATTACCACGGGCATTTCCAGGGCGGATAAGTTGAGATATTCGGATTAGTTTGGCTTAAGTGCACTACCGAGATTCAAATCACGATATAAAGAGGAGTAAACAGTATCCCTTATGTATTGGTAACGCATCTTTTGTACTCCTGCGTTTCAAAATATTCAATAAAGATCTCTATATTTTGATAACAATGCCGCTTAGAAAAAGGTTGTGAATACTTCAGAGTACTTTTTTGCAATTATTTGTATAATGTGAGACTGATATTTCCATGGGGCACTCTAAAACCAAAAATATATAAGAACAAGATAGACCAGGATCACATAATCACCACCAACACACATTTATGGACAATACCCTACAAATAGAAAAAAACAATATACAAGGGTTAAATAGTCATTTTGAAATAAATTTTCACAAAACACACCAAAAAAACAAAACAAACATAGGACACTTTTTACCATTATCTAAAAAAGAAAACTCTAAATTATACAAAATGATTTCTTTTCTTTTTTTCAATTATCCTATCATTTTGTTTATCAGAGAAAAGGGAATGCATTAAAAAAATGTGTGGGTTCCGGGATGGAAGCCACAAACCACCAAACCAAAGTTCAAACAAAAATCCGAACAGAAAAACAAAAGCAGCAAAAAATGAGAGAATACTTTGGTCCACCTCATCGACCAATAACCACCAATCCAGCAAGAAAAGCCAGACCTGACAAGAAAGACAACCATCGAAGAGGACCGGGGACTAAGTGCTGAGCTCCTCGAACATGACGCTACGAACCTCGGGCGCTCCTAGTCAGTGCAACAGACGGAGACTCGATCCACTCGAGGATGGTAAACTGCCGATCGATCGATCGCTCTCCTACTGAACCCTAGGTAGAAGGATGCTCGACTCGATCGCAGCGGACCCCAAGAAAACCCCCCGATTGCGCTCCAGCTAGATATACCACAACCCCAAAAGCCTATGTCGACCCAATTGAGACCTCAATCTCCTCAGCCCCACCAGAGAGGTCCAAGACTCAAGAAAAGTAGTAGGCGACAACGGCATAACACCCACAACACCCCACCAAGCCATGAT
>JAYMSV010002397.1:0-11159 GCA_036897745.1 Erodium moschatum
CTTGCCCTCCACACCCTCTCCCCCGCCGGTAACTACCCATTTCTCACTCTAAGTCTAAACCAGATTTAACTCTAATCGATTTGTGCTTTTTGATGGTGATCCAGAGCTGTACGAGCAGGCCATCAAGTACGAGAAAGGGTCGTTCGTTACATCCAGCGGAGCTCTGGCAACGTTGTCCGGCGCCAAGACCGGTCGGTCTCCCAGAGACAAGCGTGTCGTCAAGGATGCCTCCACCGCCCAGGAGCTTTGGTGGGGCAAGTAAGTGCCCCCAGTTTTATTAATCAACTTTTAATCTCTTGTGTTAGTGTTAATTACTTTCACTGATTGAGATTTTGATTTGAAATTTGATGGTTCAGAGGCTCACCTAACATTGAAATGGACGAGCAAACATTTCTGGTTAACAGGGAACGAGCTGTTGATTACTTGAACTCATTGGACAAGGTGATTTTATTTAATTAGGTCCTTAACTACAATTGTTTTACCTAATGGGTATAAATTTATATCAGGTTAGGGTCTGTCTACACTAAAAGATCAAGTGTCCTTATTTGGGTTGGGTGTGAATGTGATCCTTAACTTTATATATAATTTAATATTGGAGATAAGATTATATTTCAACAGTGGGATTATGGGAATTGATGTGGTTTTGTATTGATATTGATTATGCTTAGTCGAGAACTTGAATGAATTTATGTGAACACGTCCTCAATTTTTCCTGTGAGTTGGATCCGAATAAGTAATAGATTCATTCCGTGGCGGTTTCTGTTGATGATGGTTTGATATTTCGTTTTGGGGTTTTTGTGCAAAATCAATAATCAGTTCTTGAACCAAGTTTTGCTTGATGCCGGTGCTTTAGGTTTTCGTGAATGATCAGTTCTTGAACTGGGATCTGGAGAACAGAATTAAAGTCCGGATTGTCTCTGCCAGGGCTTACCATTCTCTGTTTATGCACAACATGTAAGTTATTATGCTGCAATATCTGTTAGTACTTTGCCAAAAAGGGCCTAACTGTATCTTCTTAAGTAGTGGTCTTAACGTATAATTATGATGAGGTGAGATGCAATGGTGTGTTAATTTAGTGTGCGATGAAATACTCGGGTGGGGTTGCAGGTGTATCCGACCCACTCCTGAAGAGCTGGAGGATTTCGGTACTCCAGATTTCACTATATACAATGCGGGCCAGTTCCCTTGTAACCGTTACACCCACTACATGACCTCCTCCACTAGCATTGATCTCAATCTTGCTAGAAGGGAAATGGTCATTCTTGGCACTCAGTACGCCGGGGAAATGAAGAAAGGTCTGTTTGGCGTCATGCACTATCTCATGCCTAAGCGTCAAATCCTCTCCCTTCACTCTGGCTGTAATATGGGCAAAGATGGAGATGTCGCCCTCTTCTTCGGTTTGTCAGGTACGGTACTTTCAGTTACCAATTCTCTTGCTGAGTTTGAGTTTGTTCTTTATTAAATTTGTTTTATGTTTTAGGTACCGGAAAGACAACCTTGTCTACAGACCACAACAGGTATTTGATTGGGGATGATGAGCACTGTTGGAGTGAGAATGGTGTGTCGAATATTGAGGGCGGTTGCTATGCAAAATGCATTGATCTCTCCAGGGAAAAAGAGCCTGATATCTTCAATGCCATCAAGTTTGGCACTGGTATGGATTCTCTTCTAAGTTGTAACCGTCAGCAATTTTCTGCAAAATGCAAAGCTTTGTACTGATTTTGTTTTGACTGACAGTTTTGGAAAATGTTGTGTTCGATGAACACACTCGCGAAGTGGATTATACTGACAAATCTGTTACGGGTAAGTTACAGTTATGAGTCAGGACTAGTTACAGTCTTTGATTGCATGGGAGCTATTTCTGATTTGCTCTTGTTGTTGCAGAGAACACTCGTGCAGCCTACCCCATTGAATACATACCCAATGCAAAGCTACCATGTGTTGGTCCGCATCCAAAGAATGTCATACTTCTAGCATGCGATGCATTTGGCGTGCTCCCACCTGTGAGCAAGCTGAACTTGGCACAGACCATGTACCATTTCATCAGCGGCTACACTGCTTTGGTATGGTTTGTCTGATTATGATTCACATTATGTTCTGGAAACTTATAACCACTACCAAACTGATAACTATCAGACAACCTGGTTTTGGTGATTGAACTTGTTGTCTATAAAACACAGGTTGCTGGGACTGAAGAAGGGATAAAGGAGCCACAAGCGACATTCTCTGCTTGCTTTGGTGCAGCGTTTATAATGCTGCACCCGACCAAGTACGCAGCTATGCTAGCTGAGAAGATGCAGAAGCATGGTGCAACCGGGTGGCTTGTCAACACTGGCTGGTCAGGTGGAAGGTACATTGAAACATTTGGTAATTACGATATTGTGTAAGTCCATTGAGAGTGAATTAACTAGTTATAGTTTCTCCTGCAGCTATGGTAGCGGTAGCCGCATCAAGCTTAGGTACACGAGGAAAATCATCGATGCCATACACTCGGGCAGCCTCTTGAGTGCAGCTTACAAGAAGACCCAAGTGTTTGGGCTCGAGATCCCCACAGAGGTGGAGGGAGTGCCGTCTGAAATCTTGGATCCAGTGAACACTGTATGTCTTGTCTCTGCTTCTACTTGCATTATAGTTATTGTGATGTGTCTGAAGTTGATTTTGGGTTGCAGTGGTCGGACAAGAATGCCTACAATGAAACACTGGTGAAGCTGGGCGGTCTATTCAAGAAGAACTTGGGAACTTTCCCCAACCCCCAGATAGGCAAGGACAGCAATCTGACCGAGGAGATCCTGGCTGCCGGTCCTAACTTCTGAGGATGCCATGTCTGATGTTGTAAGAATGAATAAGATAAGAGTTGGTTTAGCTGAGACTTGTGGTGGTTTAGGCTCAAATTAGCTGAGATGTGATGATGGGCTCAATTCAGATGTAACCGTTTTGTTCTTCCATTTAATCCATGATCCAATTCCTTTTTTTCTGCTCCATTTTGTCCTCATATGAATTACTTAAACATCTTAGAAACTCCATTAATCTATTTGCTGGGATATCTGGGGATATAAGCAGCTGATATCGTTGCAGTCTTGTGGTCTCTGATCCCACGACAGCCGACGATTATATGTCAGCAATACATAATATACAACTGATTAGTGACTGTATCAGGATTTTCAAGTGTATGGAAATGGATCTGATTCTTCTCAGTTGATTCTCTGCATCCCATTCCCAGTAACTTCCTCTCAGAATTCTGAATTATTAGCTTCCATTCTTTGTTTGATGTTTTAATTTCTTGAACATACCTATTATCTTATAATCTTCCGAGTTTGATTCTTTTAAAGTAAAATACCAGTTCATCTGGTCTAGTGATCCAGTGTTTGAATCTTTAGTCGGACTGATAAGGTTCATCTTAAACGATACATGATACACACGTCATGTTGATAGTATAGCCATAAATACGAGTTGCTCAATAGTTCAAGATTTAAATCATAAACTAAACTACCTTTTAACTTTATTTAGATTGTACAATTACATTTTAAAACATTTCTATAATCACATAACTCATTGTGATGCATGTACCATACTTTTTTTTTTGTATATTGTAAGAAAGAGAATACATACAGTTATAGGACAGTCCATGAGAATCTTTCTGAGACATGGGGGATACTATTTTAAAATTGCATTAATAAAATACAGTTGTTAAAGATGATGATAATGGGACATAGAGGACAGTAGATTTCAAGTGGGTCTATTTCTTTATTTTGTGAGCTAATATCACCCGTTTTGAATCCACTTGATCTTTAATTACCTCAACTTAATAATGGGAGATATAATTGTTTGCTGTACAATACTTCTTATAACAATGAGAAATCTCCTATATTTGAATATAGAATATACAAAATCTCTTTTTTAATTTTTTTATCAACATAAATTTTTTAACTGAGACTGTTTATCCGACAATATTAAGATAATTTAAAGTTTTAATCTATGTCGGTATGGTTTTGAGCCTATCTTGAGTCCTACTACAAATAACAATAAATAAGAGTAATTTGGTAGGTATTACTTTTATTGCATGTCAAAATCAATTGGCATTGTCAAACCAAAAAAACATAAATAGTTTCTTACACAAAAGAAATGAAATAAATATTTGGTAGGAATACTACATAAATTCAATGTATGTGTCTACAAGCAATATAACTTGTAAGTATTCACCTACAGTCTTTAAAATAATCTAATTGGAATTAAATTATGAGTGTGTGATTAAAACACAATAAAATGGACTAATTAAATTTATTAGAACTAATCAAACGTTTTATGACATACAAACTAACATGATACATACTTGATTGGAAATAGGATGACAACTAAGCTATTTTTTTTTATACAAACAATCGATTTCATTAATAAATGGGGATACTGAGTACCGAGTACATAAAAATAACAATAACCCCTAAAATTCAGAATATAGTGTGAGACCATGTCTTAGGCAGGTGTAACAATGTTCTGAATGATAGTAGTCGATCCTGTTCTACATCGCATGCGATAGAGAAACGAAAGTTGCACATAAGTGAAAACAAGAAACTAAAATCCTTACTGGGTGGTTGTCTTGAGCTATTGGGCTATCTAGGATACCCCATCCCTTGGAAGGAGACCAGGTAGGACTGGCCGAAGACCATATATGGCGGTCCTTGATGCCTATGCATTTTATACTCTTTTTAGAGTGTTTTAACTCATGTTTAGTCATATTTTCACCATGTTCTATTAAGGTTTACTTCACTTTTTCTTCGTTTTTGATATTTTGCTTCTTATTAAGCTTTTGTAGGAATTTAAAATTAAAATGGCCAAAAACGGAGTAAGAAGTACTCAATACCCAACATATAGGAGCACCGGATAAAAATGGTACTCGAAAACAGAGAAACCATTACCTTTTTGAAGCCTTTGATCAAAACAAGAGAATGAGATTGGACGAAGGCATGTCATTCACATCTTTCGAGCTCGAGCCCTGTATTGAAATCCGACATGAAGGTAAAAAAGAAACAAAAGTAAGTAATAGAGGAAAGAACAAGACGATCGCGTTACAAAAACAAAATGAGTTGACCCAAATCGTTTCACAATGCTAGTCATAATGCCACAAAAAATGTGGTCGGGATCGAAAACACTAAAATTTAAACAAATAAAAGTGATTGTTCATCTATGGAGACCAACTATTCTTTCGTCTTTTTTTTGACGACTAATCAAACGTGCGGTGATTGACATTTGGCTGTTGCAACTAAAATCAATAAAGAGTGAACAATTTCATAGCCGAATCTCTATTCGAAGATGATTTCATTGGCTTGAATCTGAAGAATTGTGAAACAAATTGTATATTAATTGACGACTTAATACTATAAAACCACCAATAAATCGTTTGACAGTGTGCATGCTCTGGGGTATGGTCTAACTAGAAGGGGGTGGCAGATGACACGTCCCAATCACACAACACAGCATCAAAAGTTACATACAACTGTCTGTCCTCAGTATCAGTAACAGTCGATTTCAATCCCGGCTCAACTACCTTTCTATACATCCACGTGCACCCTATCCCAGCCCTCCTCTCCATCCAAAATAATCATTTTCTTTTCCTTGAAAATATAATAATCCTAAAAAGGAAAAATCAAAAAGTGCTTGGAAGTAGTTTAAACCCAACAACCAGTTCGCTGCAAACAAGCCTCACACCGCAACGCTCCAAAAAGGAAGCCTCCGCTGCACCTCCAGCCAAAATCAACGGTCCTGATCGTCTCTCAACCTCCCTCCCAGCTTCTTCCTCCGCTTTTCCCGGCACTTCTCCAGTTCTCTACAGTATCACAACCCAACCCATTCCTCGCTTCTCCACTCTCTTCTCTTTCTCCTCATTTCCCAATTCCTTCCCGGATTCTCTGCCCTTCCGGCTCCGGCGACGAATTCGATTTCCATAACACGCCGTCGTTTCATTGCCGCCCACCGTCTCGTTCTCTTCTTCGTTCGAGATTTGAATTTCTAGGGCTCGGGTTTTAGTTCTAATGTTGATCGAGCATGCCGAGCATTAGACCTCCCGCCGCTAAGAGTACCACCACTCTCACGGTCAGTTCCATACACCGACTCGGTTTCGACTCACCGAGTTACTTCATTTCTGTCCAATGTTCGTTGCTCGGGCTTGATTTTGCTCTGCCCTGCAGGTTGCTGTGAAATGTAGGCCGCTGTCGGCGAAAGAGCGAGGCCTTGACATTGTTAGAGTCAATGACAATAAGGTCCGTGTTCTGGATTTTCCTCTTCACCTTTTGGTTTCCTTCTCAATTTTTGATGATCTGCAGGAAGTGGTAGTGTTGGATCCTGACCTGCCTAAGGACTATCTCGATCGCGTGCAGAAGAGGGAGAGAGTGTACAGATTTGATCATGCTTTCGGTCCGGACTGTACCAATTCGGTATGTAATTTACTCTTGTTCATGTCAATTTTTGAATCTTTGCTTGGTGTTATTAATGTTGGAATTGAGTGTGTTAACTGTTGTTTTTCTAGGATGCAAACTATAATTAATTACTATTTCTAGGTAATTGTTCACTAGATACTATGATTTTGATGATTTGATTTTGCCTTGTGTATCTCCAGGATGTCTACAATAGATGTATATCTTCCACGATCTCTGGCATTGTTCAGGGTCTCAATGCAACTGTTTTTGCTTATGGTTCAACAGGAAGGTACTGAGTTTACTACTTGGGTTGAGATTCTGTTTCTGAATTTTATTACTGATTGAGGTGTTGTTACGTTCTGATACGTGGTGTCTCCGCAGTGGTAAAACTTATACTATGGTTGGGACTAAAGAAGATCCGGGATTGATGGTTCTCAGTTTGCATACAATTTTTAATCTTATCGAAAAGGATGATAGTTCAGATAAGTTTGAAGTCACTTGTTCCTACCTGGAAGTCTACAATGAAGTATGTTTGGTTTAATTTATTTATTGAGATAGCAAATTTGTTTTTATTAGTATGAAGTTGTTGACAAATAGTTTTCAACGTGGACAGGTCATCTATGATTTGCTTGAAAAATCATCAGGTCATTTGGAACTAAGAGAGGATCCTGTACAAGGAATAATTGTTGCTGGGCTCAGGAGTATCAAGGTTCATTATGTTAGATGAATGTAGCTGTCGAAATTATTGCCTTATCTAAATATAGTTTGAGACTTGTTTATCTAGTGAAGTTTGAATCTCAAAAGTTCTATTCAAATAGTTGACATAGCAGATCCTTTCCAGTCTCCAGCCATAGTTTTTTATTAGTTGTATTCTATGTTCGGGATAACTATCAGCTTCTGATGACATTTTGGTTGTAATATAGGTTCACTCAGCCAGTAAGATACTTGAACTTCTAAATTTGGGTAACAGTCGACGGAAAACGGATAGTACAGAGGCTAATGCAACATCCTCACGGTAAGTACTAAGTATATATTACTTTCTACATTACTATGGATCTGTTTTTGGAGAAACCATTTCTATGAACTGGGTATTGCTTTTGTTTTAATTAGTTTTACCAGGGAAAAGCAGTTCAGGAACATCTTTATCTATTAAAACTTATGTGCCCCTTTATAAACCTTTTCATTGTCACATCCAACAAGCTCCTTTTCTTTGTGGGAAAAATACATTTAAAAACGATAAAGGGGAAATGAAAGTCCCCATACCACACACGGTTCATGCTTGAAATCTCGTATGAAGAAAGCTTCTTGTCCATTTAGTATTATCTTGTCTATGATGAAATTTAATATATACCCTTCCTGATTCATATGTGTGGAAGTTTCTTTTGCTTAGATCTTTAGTTAGTTCTCATCATCTCATTTTTACACGTTCTCATAAATATGCTATATAATCAGATCACATGCAGTTCTGGAAATTACCGTTAAAAGAAAACAGAAAAACAAGTATAGAAATCAGGTCATGCAAGGAAAGCTTGCATTAGTGGACCTTGCTGGCAGTGAACGAGCTTCTGAAACGAACAGTGGAGGCCAAAAGCTAAGAGATGGAGCTAACATAAACCGTTCACTTCTTGCTTTAGCAAACTGCATCAATGCTCTGGGGAAACAACATAAGAAGGGTCTTGCTTACGTTCCTTACCGTAATAGGTATGTATTGCTCATTACTTTCGTACATGAGGATGTCAGGAAGGGTGGGGCTTTAGTATGCTTTGTCCATATCTTGCCAAGTCTAAAAATAACGTGTCCTGATGATTTAGCTTATGCCATTTTTTTCATCAGCAAACTGACAAGAATACTCAAAGATGGTCTAAGTGGGAATTCTCAAACAGTCATGGTTGCTGCAATATCACCTGGGAATAGTCAGTATCAGCACACTTTGAATACATTGAAATATGCGGACCGAGCTAAGGAAATAAAGACACACATCCAGGTGAGGTTATATTGTAGAAATATTATGACAAAGCATAATATGATTCTCTAGAGGGTTATCTCGATGCTTCCAATTTTTTTAATGGTAGTCCTGTTGGACTTAACGACATAGTACTATAATTTAATGCATCTTCTACAGTAATTTGTACCAAGTTTTCATTTCCTTTCTTTAGCAGCCATTGGTATGCACCAAGGTTAAGTTTTCATTCCTTCATCTTTTGACTATGCTTCTTTTCCCAGAAAAACATTGGCACAGTTGACACTCATGTATCTGACTACCAACGGATGATTGACAATCTTCAAGTAAGTTGTTCAATTTATGTTTTTCTTTATTTTAACATCCAGCAGGTTCCATCTATTGGAATATGACTCATGTGATTGTGCAGATTGAAAAAATTATCTAAAAAAAAACCAAATGTAGGGATCAACCCTGCCGAAAAAGCAGCAGATGATGAGCTGTCTTGCTTGAATACATTGAGCCATGAAATTAGTGAAAATGTTCAGGAACGGATAAACTTACAGAAAGCATTATTTGAGCTTGAGGAAACTAACCTTCGTAATCGGACTGAGCTCCAGCATCTTGATGATGCCATTGCAAAACAACAGGTTAGATATTATAATGTACTCTTTCTTTTCTGATCCTTAATTAAGGGCCTTGTGATACTGGCCACTTTTTTTTTTTTCTTTAGGAGGAGGTATTAGGTTTATGTGTGTCTGTGCATGCTTGGCTGGGTGATCATTTATTCTCTTGCATTTAATTCAATTCATCAGGGTAGATTGTAGCTTACAAAAAGAGCATTCTGGAAGCCAATAACAAAATTAAATGTAAGCAATTGTGCTAAAACTGGAAGGAAAACTTTTTCATTCTCTTTTGCTGGGTAAAATTGTGTCTGGTTCTTCTCAAAATATAATATATAACTAGTTACTGATTGTTTCCTGCTCTAGGCCATTGGGAAAGATGGAGCAGTTGTAGAAGCTTTGGGAGCTAGGCGGCAAGTCATTCTTGATAACATCCGTGACAACGATGAAGCTGGTGTCAATTATCAAAAGGTCCCTGCTTGTAATGCTGCTGCAGTGCATTAGGATATGTGTTAAGCCTCTAACTGACACTAGTTTAATTGTTGCAGGAAATCGAAGCAAATGAGAAACAACGATGCCAACTTCAAGGCATGATTGATAAAGCCATTGGTGTGAATGGGAATAAAACATACTTGCACATTCTTAGTCAATACAGGCTCCTGGTGAGTCGGTTTAAATGATAATGAAATGAGGCCCTTCATGATTAGATTCTAAGCGAGGTTTATATGTTCATGTAAAGCTTATTCTGGCTAAATATTGTCCTTGGACTTAATGTAGGGAATGGCTAACAGTGAGCTTCAGTTTGAAATGGCAATGAGGGATCAAGTGATTCACAATCAAGTGGAAGCACAAAGAAACCTCTGGAACTTGCTTATGGGATTAGGACTCGATGAAAAACAGATATTGGCCCATGCAGCCAAGCAGGGAATAACAATTGATGACTGGATGATAGCACCTCCGCTGAGGCAGCCACTTTTGGAAACACGGAAGTCAACAAATTCGTCCTTTGGGAAATGCACTCCCTATGGATACGTTCCTTATATTAGCCAGTCTTACTCTAGGTCATCCATTGTGTCTGAACACCATCAGAGCCTCACTCCTAGGTCTTCATCTGGGGGTCTGTATTCATCTCATACTTTATGCAGGGAAGAGCACCATAGCTCCTATTACTTAATGTCTCATGATCACTCCCCTTCGGCCTATTTGATGCGTGGGAGCAGTGAGAATTGGGTTGGTCGGCGAAGCTCTTGGCCTGGCAATCAACCTCGTTGAGACTTGTGTGGTTCCTATCCAGGGATGAGAACTGATTAATCCCTGTGCCAGCTTCATCTCTCTGTGCTGGTTTTGGCTAGGAGTGCAAGGTATGTATCAATATCCTTGGAACCGTAGATTGTACTTTTTCGTTCTATTGTTGGCTGTTGTATATAGTCAGGCCATTACTTTGCTTGCACTTCATTTTGTTTGTTTGCTTGTATCTCTACACTCAGAAATAGATACCTGTTAAGGTTTGAGAACATCCTTGTATTGTCCTCTCTTAAATATGCAGTTGTAGATACTTTATCCCCATCAGCTCTTTAAAGGCACATTTCCTTTCTGAAACAGGATCAAAGCAATATTGGAACAAGAAGTGCCACCATCTACAAAAAAATGCGAGTCATGAGTATTCAATCAGAGTCTACGTTCAATGTGGTTCCATCATTTGGGCCATTTTCCGTTCTAAACTCAGAAAAGGTTCCTCCCAGTTTTGTACCGCTCTGTTTGCATTTCGACTTCTTAATTCATCCATTGATTTTGATTCATCTCTGTATATATATAAAAGAAGAGTTTTCTACTTGGAATTGTATTTTTTTGTGTTATTATGATTACCTTTGCACAATGTAGCTCATCATCAGATGGGATGCCACACGTGTTCTTTTGTAGCGTACATTTTAAATTCAGACATCTGATTTGAAAATAAGTTTTGGTAATTGGTAATGGTGAGCTTCTTCATCTCAAATCATTTGATGAAACTGTATAGAATGATCACAAAAAATTACAGTTAGTGCCACTACTCTTAAACCCCCACAAAAGTCTCGCAGGTTCCCCCAAATTTCCCAATTTTTTCTCTCATTCCGTCGAAATGGCGACCACAGAACCGTGCGAGTCCTTCAAGCCCTACACTCTATGCCGAACCCTAACTGGCCACAA
>JAYMSV010002398.1:0-11157 GCA_036897745.1 Erodium moschatum
CTATAAATGAAGGGAGACCACCAAGATATCTCTGTGACTATGACGCACCTCATACCAATAACCTACATCAGAGCATTCGCCAACCACCAGTGACTGCTTACAACTTTGAGATAAAAAATTCTACCATTAATTTACTCCAACAAAATCAATTTAGCGAGAATCCAAATACGGATCCCGATCCTGCTGCGCATCTGTCTAAATTTCTGGCTATTTGTTCTACTTTCAGGTACAACGGAGTGACAGACGATGCAATTAAACTCCTGCTCTTTGAGTTTACCTTAAGAGATGATGCTGCTGACTAGATGACGAGCTTGCCTCACCACACCATTACCACATGGGACGATCTAGCACAAAGGTTTCTCGCTAGATTCTACTCGCCAAGGAAGACTAAGGAATTCAGAGCCAAGATCCAGAATTTTGCTCAATCAAACTTTGAATCACTGGCAGAAGCTTGGGGGAGATATCAAGGACTAATGAGAAAGTGCCCTCATCATGGATAAGAGTTGTGGTTGCAGCTGCAGACATTCTACCAAGGGTTGAACAGAGCCAGCCAAGCAGAGCTGAACGCCGCATCTGGTGGCACATTCACCAAGCATACTCTAGAGGAATGCCAAGAGATTCTAGAGAATATCATGGCCAATGATGCTTGGCATTCTGAAAGGGGACCTGCATGAGCTGTTGTCAACTCAGTCAATTCATCGGGAGAAATGACCCAAGTCATGGAGCAATTAAAGTCAATGAGAATGATGATGGAAGATCTGAGGGGGCAGTCGAGACAATCTAATCCAATGGACTGCATCCATGAGCAAGAATCCAATACTGAGAGTGCTAATTGGGTGGGTAACAACAACAACCAAAGGAGGAAGTATGACCCCTACTCCAACACATATAATGAAGGGTGGAAAGATCGCCCTGAGTTCAGATGGGGAGATAAGAATCAACAAAATACACCACCTCCTGGGTTCGATCAGAGACCACAGAATCAAGGTAATCAAAAACTTCCTTCTGAAATGGACATGATTTTAAAAATGATGCAGCAACAGGAGCATAGGCAAGAGGAGAAAGATAGGCAAATAATGTTGCTGATGAAAAAACAAGCTGACACCGAGGCCACTGTGAGAACACTACAAACTCAGCTAGGACAGGTTGCCACTGCAGCAAATGTCAGAGCTCCAGGATCTCTACCTAGTGACACCTAGAGGAATCCCAGGGAAAGTGCTCATGCAATTACTACAAGAAGTGGCAAGGTGGTGGAACCAAAAGAAAAGGTAATTGAGAAAGAGCCACCACTAAAAATCTCTACAGAACAAATTCAAGAAGGTTCAACAGAGGTAATGGACAGAGGACACGCCACAGGTAAGACGGTAAGGGAGTCCGAGGTTGAGTCATCAACACGGACTACGCCTCTCCCTTTCCCTTCTGTTGCCAAGAAATCTAGACAGGATGATCAATATGCTAAATTCTTGAATGTGTTTAAGAAACTTGAGATTAATATTCCTTTTTTAGAGGCAATTAAGAATATGCCTATTTATGCCAAATTTCTTAAGGATATTATATCTAACAAGAGGAAGTTGAATGTGAATGAAAGGGTGAATTTAAGTGAGGAGTGTTCTGCTATCCTACAAAATAAATTGCCCCCTAAATTGAAAGACCCAGGTAGTTTTACCATACCATGTGAGATGGGGGTCCTTTCGTTTGCAAAAGCTTTGTGTGATTTAGGGGCTAGTATAAACTTGATGCCCTTGAATATCTTCAAACAGTTAGGATTAAGAGAGGAATTAAGACCAACTTCTATGTCTCTACAGCTAGCTGATAGATCTATTAAGTACCCTAGAGGGATTGTGGAAGATGTTTTGGTGAAAATTGATAAATTTATTTTCCCTGCTGACTTTGTTATTTTGGACATGCAGGAGGATTATGAGATCCCTTTAATCCTAGGAAGGCCATTCTTGGCCACTGCCCGAGCTCTTATAGATGTAGAGCAAGGGAAATTGACCATCCGATATGGCAAGGACCAAGTGGTGTTTAATGTGTTTGAATCTATTAAGCATGCTATAGTTGATAATACTTGTTATAGAGTGGATATTGCTGATTCTTTGGTGCAGGAGAATTTTATTCCTGAAGACACATTGCTTGCATGTTTAAACAATGACCTTGATATCACTTGTGAGCTATTGCAGGATGACATAACTGAGACGGTCAATCTCTTGGACGCATGCCCTCCGATGAAGAAAAGTAGGCCCAACACTCGCCTCACTTTGGAGGCGAGGCAAGGGCCTATGTTAAAACCCTCTATTGAGCAAGCACCTGAGCTGGATTTAAAGCCTCTACCGGATAACTTAAAATATATATTTTTAAATGAAGACAATACTCTTCCTGTCATAATTTCTTCTGAATTGTCTTCTTTACAGGAGGAAAAGCTCATGAGAGTGCTCAAGGATCACAAGGGGGCATTTGGATGGACAGTAGCAGATATTAAAGGAATTAGCCCTTCAATGTGCATGCACAAAATTCTGATGGAGGAAGACTACAAGCCCTCTGTGCAGCCACAAAGGAGGCTGAATCCCTTAATGCAAGAGGTAGTGAAAAAGGAGATAATAAAGCTATTGGACGCAGGTATTATCTATTCTATTTCAGATAGTGCCTGGGTTAGTCCTATTCAATGTGTGCCTAAGAAAGGGGGGATGACAGTAGTAACGAATGATAAAAATGAGTTAATCCCTACTAGAACTGTTACAGGGTGGAGAGTTTGCATAGACTATAGAAAATTAAATGATGCCACCCGGAAAGACCATTTCCCCCTACCTTTTATTGATCAAATGTTGGAAAAATTAGGCGGTCATGAATATTACTGTTTTTTAGATGGATATAGTGGGTATAACCAAATAGCTATAGCTCCCGAGGACCAAGAAAAAACAACGTTAACTTGTCCTTACGGAACATTTGCATATAGGAGAATGCCATTTGGATTATGTAATGCACCTGCTACTTTTCAGAGATGCATGACAGCTATTTTTCATGACATGATTGGTGATTATCTTGAAGTATTTATGGATGATTTTTCTTTGTTTGGTTCTTCGTTTGATAACTGCTTAAATAATTTGCATAAGGTATTGACTAGATGTGAAGAAACAAACCTTGTTTTAAATTGGGAAAAATGTCATCTTATGGTGCAACAAGGAATCGTGTTAGGCCATAAAATCTCCTCTAAAGGGATTGAGGTAGATAAGGCCAAAGTTGATGTAATAGGTAAATTACCCCCACCTATCAATATAAAAGGGATTAGGAGTTTTTTAGGACATGCAGGGTTCTATAGACGATTTATAAAGGGATTTTCTGAAATCTCTAAACCATTATGTAATCTGTTAGGAAAAGATGTTCCCTTTAACTTTGATGATGCATGCTTACAAAGTTTCTTATCCTTAAAAGATAAATTAGTAAATGCACCGGTAATGATTAGTCCCGATTGGTCCCTCCCATTTGAATTAATGTGTGATGCTAGTGATATAGCGGTAGGGGCAGTATTAGGACAAAGGAAAGACAAGATTTTTCATACGATATATTATGCTAGTAGAGTTCTCAATGAAGCTCAAATTAATTATGCTACTACTGAGAAAGAACTTTTAGCGGTTGTATTTGCTTGTGATAAATTTCATTCTTATCTTGTCTTGTCCAAGGTTATTGTGTATACTGACCATGCAGCCCTTAAGCACCTATTTAATAAGAAGGATGCGAAGCCTAGACTTCTGAGGTGGATTCTACTGCTCCAAGAGTTCGATTTGGAGATTCGAGATAAGAAGGGAGTAGAGAACGTAATCGCAGACCACTTGTCCAGGATAGAGAATCCATATGAAGAGGTAAGTGAGCCAATAAATGAAGAGTTTCCAGACGAGCACTTGTTCCGAGCTGAGCTAATACCTCCCCCGTGGTTCGCACATTATGCTAATTATTTGGTGGCTGGTGTTCTCCCACCGGAGCAGACATCCTACCAAAAGAAGAAATTCCTGCATGATATACAGAACTATTTTTGGGAAGACCCCTTTTTGTTTAGATTGTGTGTAGATCAGATGGTGAGAAGGTGTGTCCCCGAAGATGAAGTTCAGGATATTCTGAACCATTGCCATGCAGGAGAAGGAGGAGGACACTTCGGGCCATCCAGAACAGCACGGAAAATACTTCAATCAGGTTTTTATTGGCCCACTTTATTTCATGATGCTGCTCAGTTTGTTAAGAAATGTGACAGGTGCCAAAGAACAGGCAATATTTCAAGAAGGCATGAGATGCCCTTGAACATCTCCTTGGAAGTGGAGTTGTTTGATGTCTGGAACATCGATTTTATGGGTCCCTTTCCACGGTCCAACGGTATGGAATATATCTTGGTTGCTGTAGATTATGTGTCAAAATGGGTTGAGGCAGTAGCCTTGGCCACTAATGATGCCAAGCCGGTATGTGCTTTCCTAAAGAAATACATATTTTCCCGGTTTGGCATTCCTAGGGCAATAGTGAGCGATGGCGGAAAACACTTTTGCAATAAACAATTTTGGAAACTTTTAGATCATTATGGAGTTCGCCACCGTTTAGCTACGCCCTACCATCCCCAAACTAGTGGGCAAGTGGAGGTTACCAATAGGGAGTTGAAACGTATTTTAGAGAAGACTGTTGATCTGTCCAAGAAAAATTGGTCCCAAAAGTTAGATGATGCACTTTGGGCATATAGAACAGCGTATAAAACCCCTATTGGCATGTCTCCGTACAAGATGGTGTATGGGAAGTCATGCCACTTACCGGTAGAACTACTACATAAGGCATTTTGGGCAGTTAAATTCTTAAATTTTGATGCTAACCTGTGTGGTGAGAAGAGATTATTGCAGATTCACGAGTTGGAAGAATTTAGAGCCTTGTCCTATCTCAGTGCCGAACATTACAAACAACGCACCAAGATTGCCCATGACAAAAGGATTGTGCATAGAGAGATTAAGGAAGGGGATAAAGTCCTTCTCTACAATTCTCGGTTAAAGATCTTCGCCGGTAAGCTCGTCTCAAAATGGAGCGGTCCTTATATAGTGACTCGAGTCCTTTCAAAGGGTGCGGTTGAGATTTCTGATGGGAAGAAGGATCCATTTTTGGTGAATGGACAGCGAGTCAAGCTTTATCATGGTGGACCGCTGGAGCCAGAGGACTGCCTGTATTTGGAGGAGCCTAAGTGCTAGGCGTTAGGCGGTGAAAGCCGCCTTTGAGTCGAGCCAACGACGTTAAACAAAAGCGCTACTCGGGAGGCAACCCGAGATTTGTATAGTTATTATTATGATTACCTTTCTTGTTTTTTGAGTCTATTATATTTTGATGCAGGTATCCTGGGAACTAAAAAAGAAAAAAATAGATATGTATATATATAGGGCCGATATCCAGTAAAACCGTCCCTTATTGTACAGACGTAGAGACGCGCGAGAGCCACAGGATCCGGTCAAAGTGACGTCAGCAGAGCGCGCCCAGATGCTGACACGTGGCGCTCCGCTGCTAGTTCGCGCGCACAGTGCTGAAAGGTTATATATATATATATAACAACAATCAAATACAAAACCACCCCTTATTGTGCAAACTACGGACGCACGAGAGCGACAGGATGCGCGCGCGCTGACGTCATCAGAGCGCACGGGATGGTGACACGTGTGCGCTGCAGAGCACTGATAGCATTCTAATAGAGCACCGATAGCATTCTACAGAGCACTGCACTAATAGCATTCTACAGAGCACTGATAGCATTCTACAGAGCACTGATACCAAAGTTGCGGTGCTGGTAGCAAAGTTCGCGTTATTTTCAAAATTGCCACCGCGCGCGTGGCAAGATCTGGTGCTCTCTGATGACGTCATCTTGACCGCATCCTATGGCTCCCGTGCGTTCTTAGTTTGCACGATAAGGGTGGTTTGTATTGGATATCATCCCTATATATATATATATATAAGCAAGAGAGAAATAGATGAAATAGATGAAAACATTGTAGTTCTAATGTTACCCCACAGCGCAACTGATGTTTGATACTGAGTTTCTCAAACTTTTCAGGTTGGTTCAAAGAATTTGGCTTCACACAGCGTACATAATGTGGCTCCGTTGAATTTAGGGTTTCCATCAGAGCCTGAAGTTGTTGCTGGAAAACAAAAGGAATTAAACAAGGAATTTTAGTAGGCTACAAAAAGGAAATGCAGAACTCCTACTCCAAAGATATAATTATCATGATTCATTAAAAAATGTGTAATTGATATAAATAAGTAACGTGAAAATTGGTTTTGGTAAAATAAGGTTTTTTCAAACCAAAGAATCAACAAAGAACAACTAACCATAAACACAAAGTAGGCATAAGCTACAACGTCAAAAACAACAATCAACATGCAACAAAACAAACATAAAATACCAACAGGCCCCAAGAACAAAGGCAACCATAATTTCTACTTTTGGAAGGTGCAGGCATAAGCCACAACTTGAATTTGCTTCACATGATGAAAATTGTTGGTAAAGGTAAGTCTAACAAAAATACTCATAAGTTTAAGGTTTTGATGTGAAATAACCTAAAAAACCTCAGTGGAATGCTCAAAAAGCCAACTTGTTGCTAAGGGTAATAACCTAAAAAATTGGTTTCATCATGGAGAAATTTTTTCTCCCCATACCAAAGTTGCTTTTTGTAATGCTTTCATCTCCATTGCTGCATTCCATCATTGGCCCCTTATCAACTAGATATCAAAAAGGTACTCATTCGTGGTGAGCTTCAGGAAGAAAATTGCATGGATCAGCCACCAGGATTTGTTGCTCAAGGGAAGTCTCTTTAAGGACTCAAACAATCACCTCGGACATGGTTTGTCAGATTGTTGTTCAACAATTAGGCATGACCCACAGAGAGGTCAGTCATTCTGTGTTTTATACTATACACTGTAAACATACAAATCTAGGTGCTTCAAATCATATTTCTGGTAGCCATAATCTTCTTAGGGGGGGTTACCAATAGTTTCCCTATTGTATTGGCCACGTGCAGAAAACTCCTCAAAGTTTAAAATTGTCCCTCCAAGTGCTTTAACTATTGACCACCGTCGTCTGTTAGAAAAAGCTAACGAAAAAGTGGATTCAGTCCATCACGTGCACCAATGTGCCATTCAATGAACAATGTTGATCCCATTTTACCCTTAATCATCCCAACCACTCATTTTATATCTATTCATTTCCCATTTTACCCTTCATCCATTTTTCCCTAAATCTGAAATCACACATTCAATATGGAAAAAAAACCCGACAAGCCCAGATTGGGTCTTGCCAGTCTTTATAACTTTCTTCGCTGAGTCAACCCACCTACATGTCTCATTTCATCACAATGTCCTTTCCGATGGGTCCGTGATTCTGGTGTCACAGATCATATGATGAGCAATCTTGAACTCGACACCTATAAGCCACGTAATTTTCGTTCTTCAGTTACTTTAGCCGATGTATCTATGTGCCCTATTCTTGGCTTTAGGATGATAACTCTTACGTCGTCTATTTCCTTAACAAATGTCTTGACTTTGCCCTTATTGTCTTTTGATTTGGTGTTTTTCAGTAAAATTACTTGTGCCCTCAACTGTTGTGTGTCTCATCTTATATCCTGATTATTGTTTGTTTCAAGATCTTTCCATGAAATGGATTATTGGAAAGGGACATGAATCGGGCCTTTACATCCTGGATGTCCATAGACCATCATCACCAGTTGCTTGTTCAACCTACTTAAGTCTATTTGAAGCCCATTGTCGTTCTGGCCACTCGTCTCTTCAGATTCCGAAGTATCTTCATCCCCAACTAGAGAATGTACAATCTTTTTATTGTTTTTTTTTTGGATCAGCTCAACAATCTTTTTATTGTGAAGCATGTTAGTTCGTTAAACATCATCGCCTCTCGTCTGTCCCTCGAGTCAAGAAAAGAGTCAACCATCCATTTGAGTTAGTACATTTTGATGTTTGGGGTCCATCTCTGGTCATGCCTAACGTTGGATTTCAGTACTTTGTCCTTTTTGGGGATGTCTTTTCGGGCACTACTTCACTTTATTCTATGAAAAAATGTTTTGAATTGTTTAGTCAGTTTACTGCCTTTTGTGTGGTACTAAAGTTTAATACCATTGCTTGTATCATGAGAAATGACAAAGCAAAAGAATACTTTACGGAGCCATATACCAGCTACATGGCTTAGCAAGACATTCTCCATGAATCGTTATGTGTTGGTACCCTATCAGAATTGTGTTGATGAAAGAAAGAATAGACATCTTGAAACCGAAAGAGCACTGTTACTGAAGACTCATGTAATCGGATGCCCTCTTCGATCCTTCAGGATAACATTCCTTATCGTGTTTTATTCGCCACCAAACCTTTATTTTCCAATACTCCCCATATATTTGATAGTACTTTCTTTGATCGTGATGTTTGTCCTCACCAGATCCTAAGTCTGTTAAGTGTGCTTTCTTGGGTTATTCTCACCTACAGAAAGGATATTGTTGTTATTATCCAAGTCTCCACTAATATCTCCTATCTATTAATGTCACTCTTATGAAGCATTATCCTTTCTTTTCTTCATCCTTTAGTCACACTCGTGCATTAGAGGGATAATGATAATGTGTTATCGTATGTCATCTTCATCGATCACCTAACATGGTTGTGACACATCTAATGCTACCCTCTACTAAGACTCAAACACCAATTATGCATGTCGTTTCTGATGCCTCGTCACTTATGCCTCCACCATCGATAACTAGTTTTTTCTTCGCCACCATATCCTAGTGACCACCTCCCTAGTATACTCCGTGAAGGTAAATGATAGTGTATGCAACATAAAACTGTTTATGAGGCATTATCCTATTCTGACTGAGAGTGAAGGGAAACCAGTATGTTGGGTGAGTGGTACTCGACTTTTGTTGCCTCCTACAAAGAAGACTATTTGTTGTAAATGGGTATTTGCTAAAATGTTTGTTAGAGTTTAGTTTATTTCAAGTTACTAGTATTTTTTGTTCCTAGTTTAGCATGGTTTGCACCAATGCTTGCTTGAAGAGTTTTGCACAATCATTATACGTCGTAGTTGCTTGAAGTTGTGTCGCATTATCGTTATACGACTTGCGTGAAGATGTTTTGCGCCCACGTGATATAATTGCTCAAAGTTGAATCGTACGTCCGTAAAATCAAGGTATGAGCCAATGGCTTCAGATCTTCTTAGGCTTTGAAAAGCCGTTATTGGGTGTTCTCCAATTTGTGATCTCCACCCTATATTAATTTGTAATCCCATAAGCAAACGTCCATTCTTGCTATGACCCATATGTAGATGTCTAGTCACGCTACAGTACATGATTAGATGTTCAGTCCTACACATAAGGGCGAGAGTTGAAGAAACAAATCTTAGTTTTTTGGCAACAACATGAAGTTGGAATTTGAAAATTATTCTTAGTCCATGAGCAAACTCATTATCCGGCTTGCACATGAGGGGGAATGTTAGAGTTTAATTTACTTTTAATTACAAGTATTTCCTATTCCTAGTTAAGTTTGATTTCCTACGTGCTTAGTGTTTGTATTTCCTATTTAGTATAGAGTTAATCCCTTTATAAAGGGATGCTCTCATTGTATTGAAAAACACAAGAATCAACAATAATATTTTAGAATTCAACAAAGTTCAACTATGATGGCTCTATGCCCCGTCTTAAAACTCACCTCATTGCTAAAGGAATTACTTAACCTTATGGTGTGGATCCAACACTTTTTCCTCTGTGGTTGAGTTGACATCTGTTCAGCTAATAGTAGATATATTCATTAAATCCCCACAAAAACCTCGCATAAATTATTTTTTATACAAGCTTGGTGCATTTGATTTGTATGCTCCGGCTTGAGAGGGTGAGTGTTAGATTATAGTCCCAATCAACCAGGGATTAATCAATTTCTAACTAGAATGCTTCAGTTCGTTTCCTTTTTGAGGTAGCACTATTCTCTACTTATAAGGGACTTCTCACAGTACTTATTATTCAATTATCACTAACCAATGACATTGAATCTACTTCAACCATTAGGTTTTTCAATCTCTTCACGGTTGTCATGGGAATCTAGTGGTACAGGTCCGAATTAAATTATGAAGATAATGGATATACTAAGGTATTCAAATGCATATTGGATAGGACCTCTTTCGCATTGATGTTCTACTTAGGTTATTGCATATTGATGGTTGTAATTTGGAGTCCTAGACAAGTAAAAAGCGAGTTGTTATCGTCATATGATTGAAACACTTTAAAACAACAAAAAAGGAGTAAGAAAAAAAATCCTCTGAAACAAGTCCATGAAGGTATGAAAGTGACTATACAAGTTGGGCTTTGTGTACTACAAGGGAAATTCAAGGAAACTAATCAAATCCAAAAGCAATAATTAAATAGTGTTCCAGGAATTAGCTTTCGTTAATATCTGAAGATTATCCAGGATAAAAATCACAATCTCCGACCAAGAAAATATTCCTATAAGGCAGAAACAGCACAACCACAAATGGACTATGAAGGGAAGCAACATATTGTTAACAATGAGATAGACTCCCAATAATAACACAACTAGGGAATCGAACTACACATTATGATATCAATATACAACTAATCGTTAACAACACTCTTCCGAATAGAAACAAAAGTTTCTTACCTTGAATCTAGATCCCACTGAGGAAAATTTGTATGATGATCTAGGAGATTCCTCTGACGTCGAAGAAAAAAGACCAGCAACGAAGGGACATCTTGAAGAAGACAGTAAATTGCAGTGCTCTGCCACAACATAATCGCGATTTTTATCTAGAAAGGTATCGGTTCGATATGTGACCTACAAAAAACATTCAAGTATATCTTAGTAATAACTATGTTGATCACATGATTCTATTTGGAAGAATATAGTGTGAATATGACATGCCTTTCCAGCATAATGGGAAATAGTAAAATCTGTTGCAGAAAACTTTTCCTTTTCCAACCTTGGATGGACATTGAAATTCTGAAACAGCTGGGTTGAAAATGTTTCATGCGTCGATTTCGGAAGCATGCTGCATGTATAAAAAAATCAGGATAAGAATAAACTGCATATAAACAATTTTACAGAGCAACACGCACCAATTTGTATTTTAGAACTCAGATTGTACCAAGC
>JAYMSV010002399.1:0-11157 GCA_036897745.1 Erodium moschatum
CCTGCTCTTCTTCCCTTCTTCTGTTTTCAATTTCTTCGATTAGGCTCACCATGCCAGTGCTCCGCAGAGACCGCTTGGCCGAAGATCGAGAACCCACCAACACCCAAAGAGGCAATGAGGGTCGTTTGAGAGGACATGGGTTCTGGATTTTTTTTGAATTTTTTTCGTTTGAGAGGACATGTGCGGAAGGAGGACGACTGAGATCGAGGAGGACAAAGGCTGACCGGAACCCTTCCACCGCATTATCCCCTCCTTTGTTGCTCTTGTCGTGAATTTGCAGAACTCAAGATCCCCAATTTCAACCCTAACACTTTGGCTTCAACTATTTTTTGAATTCAAAAAATGTTAACAAAAAAAAAAGAAAAAAAAGAAATTAAATTTAAGATAATAAAATGTTAATTCATAATGATTCTGAAAAAAAGCTTAATGCTCTCTTCTTCAGTTTTTTTTTCAATCTGAATTTTTAATAACATAAAAATATATAAAAGAATTAAAAAAAATATTGAAAAGAGTTAATATATATAAATTATCAGTTTTATAAGAATTAATAAATAAAACTGTTTTTTAAAATAAATCTGATTTTTTAAAAGTAAAATTATATTTTTATAAATTAAAACTTATGTTTTAAAAGTAAAAATTAATTTTGAAATTAAAATGTGATTTTTGAAAAATAAAACTGATTTTTGAAAAACAAAATTGTTTTAGTTTAGATTTAAAAAAAGAATTAAAGAAAAAAAAACTTAGGTTTAGAGCTGGTAGGGTGGTGGTGTAATACTGAGAGGTGTGTAAGGTTATTTTCGTCATTTAACATAAAATAGACTGACATGATGGGGGTTTAAAATAAAAACATAAAAAATTGATCGGTGGTCTAAAAATTTCCTGAAAATCGGGTCAGGCTAATTTTTCCGAATCCAGTTAGAACCATACAATTTATTAAAATTGAGGCGGAGTTTATAAAATCTCCGTTCAAACAACACTGCAACTAGCACTTTTTTTGTTGTAACATCTTTCATATGCATATTAATTTGAAATGATACAGATTATATGAGATTCTGTATACCTGAAATGATATTAACTAAAACCCAATTCTGAATTTCTGATAGTATGTTATGGAGGCTCCAAAATTCCTCGATAAACGTTTTAAGACATTCTTATTTTTATTATGTATTCATGTACATAGATTGTGGAGAAGGTCCAGCCCAAGTTACCCTGGACCACTTATTTATCGTGATATGGGTTCAAGCCTGTCAGTGGCTTGACTGGTTTTGGGTTTGGGACAGGCTGCTTGGCCCAATATGTCTCCTTAAGACTCAACATGTTTTTATTAAAACCGCTACAACGGTTGTCTTCTTTCGCAATTTGCTATATAAATATATATGGTATCTATTTGGCATCCTGATAAGAAATAAACACCAATCAGTTGCGTACATGTGATCCAACAGCCTCACACTATATTGAATATTAAATTAAATTAAAATTAAATCATTTCCCAACAAAACAATATATTATTTTATTAATCATCAACCTAAAATATTTTATACAATGAGTAAAAAAATATTACTCCTTTTTCGAGATAGGTTATTATATGGTACTCATAAGAAAACGTTAGTTGTTGCCCCTACTTGCATGTATCGAAAAAACCATTTATTAATAACCTGCTTAAACGAGTCTAACAAAACAGTACAAGATATAGGTGGAGGGAATAAATGTGGCTTAATTTGTGGGTTGTTCATTTATTATTTATTTTTATTTTTGATCATACTCTTATTTAATCAAATAAAACCAGGTAGTGCACGTTACAAGTATTGGGTTTGAAGATTGAGAGACATTGTAGAGCATATGATTCTCTCTCTCCTCTTTCACACAGACACAGCCCCCACATGCTTTTTCTTCTTTCTCTCCTTCCTTTTCCTCGTCCCCTTTTGTTCCTTTTTATATCCTCCACTCCATACCCATCACTCCATTTCTCACTGTGATGTGAGCTACAGCTACTCTATTGCACCTTCCTTTTTGCAAAAGCCCCCAAACCCATTTACATTTCTTCGGTATCTCTTAGATTCTACCTTCCTTTTTCCAATTCAAAGTACGCTTTTTTACCTCTACCAATGCCACTTCACGAGCTAGGGTTTCTGGTAATGCCGAGAGCTTGAATCCTCCATTTCCGCGAGCTTGTCTTGTGATTTGCGATAATGGGTAGGGGGGTGTTTGTGCTGGCTCTTACACTCCTGGTGCTATTTGGGTGTGTCTCATCGGCTTCCACTGCTTCACCTGCAAGTAAGTATGCAAATGTGTGACCTTACATTTGTGTGTTTAGAAGCTCAATTGGTTACAATTGGTTACTTACTTGACCTTGTTAAATCTTGGTCTCTTCTGCAGAGATTGTTAATGGGTTTTTCTCAAATGCTGTGCCTGCTCTCATGAAATGGATGTGGTCGCTCAAAGCCATCACCAAAACAAAAACAGGTTTAGATCTATAGAGCTGTACAGACATATGTGATATTTTTCTTTGTTTTTAGGCTTCTGGGTATTTGAATCTCAAATTGTTTGTTCTTGGGTTTTGTGATGTGCAGCCATTACTGGCCGTCCTATGATGAAATTCGAGGGTGGGTACAATGTGGAGACTGTGTTTGATGGGAGCAAGCTCGGAATTGAGCCTCACACAATTGAGGTTCTTCCCAGTGGGGAGCTTCTGATCCTTGATGCAGCTAATAGTAACATTTACAGGATCTCTGCTTCCCTGTCTCTATGTAAGTGGATTCGTGAATGGCCCGGGATGTTGATTTATTTGTCTTGTTATCGTGAAAATTTTCGAAGTTTCTTTATTTGAAATTAGTGTTTCGTCTGAGTTTCTGTATTTACTTTGGCATGAAATGGGTCTAATTCATATATGGGAAGCCAAATTTTGTTTATTAAAATACTTATCGTGCTAATTCTTAGTATAGTGTAATGGTCTTAGACTCTAATTCATTAATTCTTACTAAGTGTGCTGCATAGCATCACTATCAGTGTGTATGCAATTTGTTATTTGTGAGGCTTGTAGAAGCCAGTTGGCTCAACTGTGACCACTTACATATAATTCAAATATGCTTCAACTTATTATCTGTTTGGTTTCAAAGATGAGATCCAGAAAACCTTTCAATCACTTAAAAAATATATGAACTTTTGGGAAAGGCATCCCAGGTCGGAATAGCAGGTGCGAAGCACATCCTTGCATTCCTCAAAAAGTAAAGTGTACTGCAGTACTAAAAATAGATTACATCTTTTCATCTTCATAAATGTTTATTATACAGCAACTGTACGTACCTTCTCTTGAATAAAATAAACATAGCACTTACCCTTGTGCTTTTCTTCACCTCTATATCCTTACTTTGTTGTCATGCACTCTCATACTTAAAGGTCCTCTATTTATGAGTGGTTTCTTACATTAACACTCTGGTGTGCTTATATTTATGTGAATGCTTATGTTACATACTTATGATTTTCAATTGAATTCATGGTGGAAACTGCAGACAGTAGGCCAAAGCTGGTTGCTGGGTCCCCTGAAGGATACACAGGACACTTTGATGGGAAAGCCAGGGAAGCGAGGATGAACCACCCCAAGGGTATGACAGTAGATGACCGAGGAAACATTTATGTTGCAGACACTATGAACCAAGCAATCAGGAAGATAAGCGATACAGGTTAATTATTACCATTCATGTATGCAATAAATACTATTTTTGTACAACAATTGAATATTATCCATAATTATCATTTTTTTTTGTATTTCCAGGAGTCACAACAATTGCAGGAGGAAAAGGGAGCCGTGGCGGGGGGCACGTAGATGGACCGAGCGAAGATGCAAAGTTTTCAAATGATTTTGATGTGGTTTACATTGGAAGCAGCTGCTCCTTACTTGTCATAGACAGAGGAAACCAGGCTATAAGGGAGATCCAGCTTCATTTTGATGACTGTGCTTATGAATATGGAAGCGGCTTTCCTCTAGGTATAACTCTCCGTCCAATCTCATTCTTTTCAAATGTTCATTAAAAAATATGGTTCGTTCTATATCGTCTTCCTTCATTGCAGGTGTTGCAGTGCTCATTGCAGCTGGATTCTTCGGTTATATGCTTGCATTGCTGCAACGTAGAGTGTGGACAATCGTGTCCTCCCAGAATGTAAGTAGTCGCTCTTGTTTTTATTTTGGGATACAAAAAAAGGACCATGTACTATCGATTTTTTGCAGGTTGGTACCCTTATCTTCAAATCATTTCAGGTTGTGGCCCTGAACTTGTACTTCATTACACTGTCACTTTATTCCAAAATAATGATTTTTCCCTTGAAAATTTAAACTAAAATATAAAAAGAATCCAGAAATTTCATCACCTAAATTTCCTTCCTCTCTGTACTTAAGATTGTGCTGCGTTCGACTAGTCAATCACCTATAGGTTATTAATCAATTTTATATCGATTAGTGATCATGGATTATTTCAGGGTATGAATAAAAAATACACAAATATTGTATTATGTTCACTATTCGATTTAAAATTGATTAGTAGAATGAAATTTTTGAGTATGATAGTAAAAATTGAAAATCGAAAAAAATGAATTTTTTTTCTTTTTAATTTAAAGTTTCAAGGACAAAAAACGTCATTTTGGAATAAACTGACACAAAGTGCAACAAAATACAAGTTCAAGGTCACAACCAACAACAATCTATACAAAACCCGGTACCAACCTTCAAAGAGTTGGTAGTATATTGTGCGTTTTAATCTACTTGATGTTTCTCTTAAAATCAACCTTGTGGCTCCCGTCTTATGTCATAAGTTGATCTCTTGTGCCCACTCAGGACCAGGGTATGACAAAAACAAGCATTTCACCAAGTCCATATCAGAAGCCTCCAAAGTCTGTGAGGCCCCCTCTGATACCAACCGAAGATGAACAAGAAAAGCAAGAAGAAACCTTCTTTGGGTCAATTGCAAAACTTTTTGCTGACACTTGGGCATCAGCCTTAGACATTTTGGGAGGAGTATTTCCCGTTCTAAGAAGGAAGCAAGTCAACTACCAGTATCAAGGCCAACAATATCAGCAACAGCTGAAGCATTCAAATGCTTGGCCAGTGCAAGACAGTTTTGAGATACCAGATGGAGATGAACCTCCTTCTATCGAGACCAGAACTCCTACCCCAAGAAAAACTTATCCTTTCATGTCCAAGGATGCGGAGAAGATGCACCAACTAAGGCAGAGCCGAGTATTCTATAACGGGTATGGAGATTATCAGCAACAACAGCAGAACCAACAACAGAAACAGTATGGAGATTATCAGCAACAACAGCAGAACCAACAGCAGAAACAGCAGCACCATAACAGGTATCAGTCTTCAGCCCCACATACTTACTATGAGCAGAGTTGTGAGAGCACCAAGGAGATTGTGTTTGGGGCGGTACAAGAGCAGGATGCGAGGCATGAAGCTGTGGTTATAAAGCCGGTTGAGTATGGATATTCAGCTTATTATCATCATCATCAAAACATCCATTCTAGAATGAATTCTATGGATCACAACCATGGCTATTGAGAATACATCTTTCTGTATCAGTCCTTCAAGATTTAGGGAATAGGATGTTATGTACTTATGTTTCTTACAGAGAGATGTGTTTGTGGGAGCAGATTTAGAGCCAGGTTCAGGGTGTATAGCCTGAATTGTTGTAGGCCTGGTTAGAATTGTATGAAATTGGTATATGATTCCTATGAAATGCTTTTCTCTGGTGATCTTTCAAACATTGCTGTTAAAACTTTGTTCAACATTATGAATCATACTAAACAAAATCTTCATCCTTACCAAATACAAATTATATATTTTCAACGGTTGTGAATGGTAATATTTCTTCCATAATATTTTGTCATCCTAATTGGAAATGATGCTGTCAGCTAGACTCCGATTAATCAAGCCAGGCCCTGACCGGAGGATGAAGAACATCTTGCACGTGTCTCTTAAATTCTCCAATTCGACCCCACCTTCAGTCACCAGCCAGTAACAAAATCAATATAGTGATGTCAATATTGATTTTATTTTTCAGTTATTAAATGGGAGAAAAAAGAAGAAGCAAATAACATTAATTAAACAAGGGAAAAATAAAATGAAAACAGAGTAAAAATGGAGAGAGCGAAACTCTGAAGGACTGTCTCTCAGATCCAAATCTCTCGTCTTCTTCATCCTCCTCCGGTTGTTTTTTCCCTCTCCCAGATCTCTCCGGCTTGCTCTATTCGGGTCACTGGTCATCATTTTCGGGTCTTCCATATCTGCTGCCGAATCCATCCGCGGGTGATGTACCTCTGATCGATCTGGTTGCACTTCTTTTCTTCGTTTGTGGATCTCTATCTGATTCAGAAGCTTCGAAGCGGTCCCAATCATGAATCCGTTCTCTTCTGGAACGCGCCTTAGGTGAGTAAAGCATTGCATCCTTGTCCTTTTCAGATCAAGCACTCGGAATTTTACTGTAATCGAGTCCATGAGCTTGGGGATTCTGTTTTTTGTTCATTTCGGCTTCCTTGAATGAAATTTGAGAATTCGTATGATTTTGCGTGGTAATTTCGTTTTAGTAGCGTGTGGATTGGTAATGAATGCTCTACATTGGGTTTACTGGCCCGAGTCTATGATACATGCTTGGCAGTGGAGGGGTTTGGGCACTGTAGCTGAAGCAGAATGCTATGCTATTCATTGAATGTGTGGTGTATAAGTGGAATGTTATGATATAGTTTATGGGAGGAGAGACATAATTGTGGAGTTAATTGATCTGTAGCATGAATTTTTGCAATCCATCAGTGCAATTCTGCACCCTTCATAATCGAGCGATTCAATGAACTCCAAAATGTAAAGAAGGTGATGAGCCCTAGGTTGTATGGACAATGCACTAGCTATGTTAGCAAATATCAATCATAGATAACATTATTCTTACCTGCAACACTTTAACGCTGAGTGGGAATTTTGAATGTGGAGTTAGGCTGGTATCCGAAAAAAAATCTCTATTATATTTGTAGAGGCATTTGTCTTACTAGTACATAATTTTATTGTGTCCGCTGCCAGCTAAAGAGATCCTATAGGATATGTAATTCCTCATATAGCTTGAGGCTGCGATGATAAAGATATGCTGAGAGGCCAAATACATTTTTACTCGTAGTTGATTAGTCCTGGCAATTGCAAAGTGTGGGGCTGAGCGCGAAACACTCACATACCGTCTTTGTTCTACTAAGGAAACAAAGTTGCTCAACCATCGTAACCTGCCACCACAATAGACCATTTACTGCTTGGAAGTTTTTATATATTGACCTATTTTGTTAGTTTGAACCCTCAAACTTCTTATTATAGCTTTGCAAAGTGGTTGAAGCATTCTATATCTTCTCAATTGTCCATTTCCTTATGGTTGCATATGCAACACTCCTCCTACCCTTTGGTGGGTACTTCTAGGTATCATGGCAGATACATTGTCCATCAAAATTGATTGTGGTACCAACTATGCAACTATCCCATGTTCACTTCAATTCATCATCATAGTCCTGATGATTGAAGCTAAGAATCAATGTTTATTTCATTACAATTGTGAACCATGCATTTCTATTGGCAGTGGGAAGTATGTTCACCACTTCACCTAGAAGACCTTGGCCTGTTTTACCATGTTGTATATACAAATAGAATCTGGATGGGATGCTTAGAATCCGTAGTGTGAATCTTCTGGACTAGTGTAGTATTACATCTCATTCCCATCATATCATTTTACCAGTACTGTTGTTCTGGTGGTACTCAATTATGTTCATTTGTGGAATACTCAATTTAGTCAAAAGATTAAAATATCTCTGGTATATTTCATGGAGATGGTTATAATTACATTTGAGTATTTGAATTTAATGTGTATATGCTTACTTTTGTGAATGCAGGGACATGATTCGGGCCATACGCGCATGTAAAACTGCAGCGGAGGAACGTGCTGTTGTAAGGAAGGAATGTGCTGCTATTCGTACTGCAATTAATGAAAATGGTCAAGATTATAGGCATCGAAACCTGGCTAAGCTTATGTTTATTCATATGCTTGGATACCCTACACATTTTGGTCAGATGGAATGCCTGAAGTCTATTGCAGCTGCTGGATTTCCCGACAAGAGGATAGGGTATCTTGGTCTCATGTTGCTTCTTGATGAAAGACAAGAAGTTCTAATGTTGGTCACAAACTCATTAAAACAGTATCCTTTACTAGTACATGGTTTATTTTATAATTTTACTTGCTTACTCATTTGCCAGAGTACTTTTGGTCATCTCTACTCTAGATTGACAACATTTGTAATTTGTAAAGGCTCTCATCTAAAGAAATAAGAAAAAGAAAGGGATAGCATATGCTGTCTTGCACCACCTTAACTTGTTGTGCAGAGATCTCAATCACACAAACCAGTACATTGTTGGACTCGCTCTTTGTGCTTTGGGAAATATTTGTTCAGCAGAAATGGCTCGTGATCTTGCACCAGAAGTAGAAAGATTACTAGTGTTTCGAGATCCAAACGTCCGGAAAAAGGCAAGTTCTTCATACGTACTATGGTATGGGTATAACATTAACTCCGGGAATTCATCATTAGGGAAAGGTAGATGAAAGGAGGCAAAATAGAGCCATCCTTCAACCATCTCTTATGATGTTCTTGTGACTTGTATGGGTTTCTTCATAATCACTCAAAATGATCCCACTCCCTCTCAAATGTTAGCTATTTTTAGAATTTTCAATTATCCTGCTTCATAAATCTTTTACCAATTCTCTTTTATGGGAGTGTTTTTTTAATCAGAAACCAAGAACTGTCATATTGAAGAGGTTGTATGTGAGGAGTGTCTGGATAGAACATTGTTAATGTCTCTTTTCACTGTACTCAATATTTTGTTTATTAATTTATTCTTTTAAATGATTTTGTTCTTTTACTCTTGCATTTCTTATTCTTATAAGTGTGCCTTTTCTGTTGGATATAGGCAGCATTGTGCTCTATAAGGATTGTAAGGAAAGTACCAGACCTAGCAGAAAATTTTATAAATCCTGCTGCTTCCTTACTTAAGGAAAAGCACCATGGAGTTTTAGTGACAGCAGTTCAACTCTGTATAGATTTATGTATAGTCAGTCCTGAAGCTCTCGATTTTTTTAGAAAGGTAAAGTGAACGTGTTTGGCTATAGAAAGACCGAACCTATTCTCTGCGGCATTTGAGTATATGTGCATTTTCTTATTTTCAGTTTCTGTGCTATGTGGATAAATGACCAGACTTGTCTGCTTGATTACCACTGTATGTATTTATCTTTATATGACACTGAGTGTCCATGCTGGAAAACATGCTCTTGAAAAGATATATGCAATGTTATTCTGAATTCTTCCTTCCTATTATGAAGATTTTATGTTTTGATCAGAGTCCTTATGCTATCAATCTCATGCTAACAAGTGTTAGTCCTGATTCATATTGATTCACATTGTGCATTTTGTTTGTTGAAAAGGTATTGCTTGTTTATTAGTTCTATACCAATATAGATTCTGTAATATTAGACTATTGTTTCTTTTTTGGCTTTTCCCGCTCGGATTCTGTATTAGCCTTGTCATAGTTTCTTTTGAGGCTGCTTGTTCCACCTTGTAACCTTCAGCTCTCCTTAATAAATTTCTTAAATTTCCGTTCGAAAAAGTATTAGACAATTGTTTTATGACTAATCATTGAGGATATGTCTGAATTATCATGCACAGCTTTGGTTTGTTGGTTACTGTTTTTTAAACCTTTTTATGATTAGTTCTTTTAACAATTTTTGTAGAAATGCACAGAGGGTTTGGTCAGAACTCTTAAGGATCTTGTTAATAGCCCATATGCTCCTGAGTATGACGTTGCTGGCATTTCAGACCCTTTCCTCCACATTAGATTACTGAAGCTGTTGCGTGTATTGGGCCATGGAGATGCAGATGCTAGCGACTGTATGAATGACATACTTGCTCAGGTCAACTATCATTATCATCTAGTTTTCTATCTTTGCCACCAGAGTAGGTTCTAATGGTTGATGTACTATGTATTGATGATTGGACCATTGCTTCTTTTGTGATTTTTCCGCAACCAACCCAAAACTACATCTGCTTGAAATTGACTCTTATTACGTAATTTGGTCTCCCTACTGTGGCTGTGATGTCCTTAGATAAATATAGTCACTTAGATCAGTTCCTTGATTTTAAATTTGATAATCATAGAACTTTAGAACTTTCTTGTATTCTATGAAACATGACCATCGGCATATGTACAACTCATTATTATTTTTACACGGTCTGATAGCGGTCATTTACTTCATTACTTGACTCGATTCACTCTTTTCCTTTTTTGAAATGCTGACGTAGGTGGCAACTAAAACGGAATCTAACAAAAATGCTGGAAACGCCATTCTGTATGAATGTGTTGAAACTATTATGAGCATTGAGGATAACGGTGGGTTACGTGTGCTTGCTATCAATATCTTGGGAAGATTCTTGTCAAACCGCGACAACAATATCAGGTTTATTTAAATTATTTTAACCTTTCTATGAATTAACTGTACCTCAGTTTCTTGTTTAGAACCAAAACATGCAGATTCCTTTTTTAAGGAAATTGGTCTCATTCCTATAACTTTGGTTGGATACTGTTGCCTGCCTATCTCCAGGTTTCATTAGATTGACAGGCTGCCATATTTTTCTGTACCTATTAAGATACTCCTTTTTTTTTGTGAATTATCCAGTACTTGTGGTAAATCATTTTACTCAATTGGTGTTTTGATACATTTTCTTTTTACTTATCATGTATTTCCCCCCCAAAAGTGTTACACTTTGTTATGAACAAGAACTTCATGTGTTTTCAGATATGTTGCATTGAACATGCTAATGAAGGCTATTTCAGTAGATGCTCAAGCAGTACAGAGGCATCGAGCAACAATTTTGGAATGTGTGAAGGTATTGTGTATGTGTTATTTCTTTCCTTGAAAATATAGAAAATATTGTCTTTCCTATGTGCTCGCCTTGTTTTCCTGTACTCTACTGTTATTGATGAGAACTGTATCTTGTACTGTACAACCCGTGGAATCTGTAACTTGACTTTGTTTCCTTGCAGGACTCAGATGCTTCGATTCGGAAAAGGGCCCTTGATCTTCTCTATCTTCT
>JAYMSV010002400.1:0-11157 GCA_036897745.1 Erodium moschatum
TATGTATTATCCACTTGCGAAAAAACTACATTATGTATTGTCCACGCTTTTAAACTACACTATCTTTTGACCACGGTAGTGTACTTACAAAATTTGGAATATTCCGTTAAAAGATATTCCGTTAAAATTAGGGACGTGGACAATACACAAAGGTAGTTTAAAGTGTGGGCAACACATAATGTAGTTTTTAGCAATCAACCCTATATCCTCGTTATAGGGAACTGCGATAATACCTAAACATCATATTATCTTCTAAATTTTTTGAAGGATAATTGCCTAAGATTCAGCTAACCACTTCTCATGTTCTGCAAGACCATACACTAGCACACTCGCAGCTCACATTCACCCATATTCATAACACAAAAGCAAGTACAACTCATGAGCAATACTTACAGCAGTGTGGAAAACCAGCAAAGCGTAGTCAATCATCCAACACGCGGAAGAGAGGCTGCAGAGAGTCCTTGGTAGCAATATCGCCCCACTCCAGTTGACTCCACCACGATGCCTCTCCTTTTATCCATTTTATGTTGTTTTTGTTTAGGCTTGACAGTGGTAGCTTCCTCAGTTCGGGACATCCTTTGACCTTAATTTCCTTTATGCGAGGCCATGCTTTTGTTTGCTTGCACACTGTTCGTAACTTGGGAAGGCGGTCCAGCAAGATTTCCCGCAAGTTAAGAAGAGAGTCTGGCACAACATCATTATCACCATACTGAAAAAACTCTTCCAATTCAGAGCATCGGGATAATAATAATGTTTTAAGGTTTCCAAGGTTTTGAATTAGGCCACCAAGTGAGAGTATATGTTTCAATTCCTCGCAATCCCTCAGGGCAAGCCGTCCTAGTTCCGAGAATCGGAGTCCAAGAGGGGCAAATAATTGTGAAAGGTTCTCCACACCCTTTAGTCCCACAATGCGAACACGCTTCAAATTAGGAAGTAGATCATTTTGGGCACCAACACATCCCCTTATTGGACTGAAACAGCAATCCCATATATAGAGTTCCTTCAAAGTAGAATAGGGGGCTCTGGTATTAACTGCCCAGTTCTGTATCATTCTATCCAAACCTCCACAACTCTGAAGCCGCAAACAAGTTGCATTAGTACTGCCTAACAAATACTCTATCCTTTCTTCCTCTGCAGCAAAATTAATATCCACAACACGTAACTCCCTTAAACCTTCATCAAATTTTGGAATGCTTGTCTTGTCCCCAATGATAAGCCGAAATGCTCTCAATCTACTGATCCAAGTAAGACTTACTTGGGAGTTGAGACTTGTCTCCCGTTTCATTATAATACGTAATACTCTTAGTTTGTTGAGCTTTTCTAATTCTTCCAAATGTGCTTCTCCTTCTCCTACTTGTTTCTTCAACCCCCATTCATACCCACTTCCTTCCATATTTAGGACCTCTAAGCATGACAGCATGGAAATTGTTCCGGAGGAGATACTTACAAGGCCTTTAGTGTCGAATAGCTGCAATTCACGTAATTTGACCAACATTTTCACAGCTAGGGGCAATTCTCTAATATCAGTACTAGAAAAATCAAGCACTTGGAGCTTTGCCAGTCCTTCCCATCCTGACGATGGTAATTCTTTAAGGTGGCTGCAACCATTTAAAACAAGAGTTCTGAGGTCTCCAAGCTGCATAATGGAGTGAGACAATGAATCAATGACAGTGTTGGTCATGTTCAATACTCTGATGGCTTGAAACCCTTGTAGGAGACGTTCAAGACTTTCTTCGTTAAATTCATAATCCTGTAAAAATAAGGTGAGCGTTTCGTGGCATTGGAGTGTCGAGCGATTGTCTGGTAGCGTCTTCATTTTGCTGCTGATCAACGACAACCTTTTCAAAGGTCTGTTCAGTTCAACTGCTTCAGTAACCTGACTAAATTCAGTTCCTGACAAAACAAGAGATTTAGGACCATCTTTCAAGGAAGCAGCAATCCATATACCAACATCACGAACTATATCGTGCACTGTTAGTCTCCACGTCTCACACTCCACCAAACAAGCATCTTGTAGACAGTGTAGTACAGCGATTCCCCGGTTCACTGAATCCTCGTAGCTCAACCCATCTATCAAACCTTCTCCCACCCAACATTGCACAAGTTGATTAACAATGTCTATTTCGTAGTCCTCGGGATATAAACAGCAATACAAGAAACAAGATTTGATAGTTTCATTCTCTAAAGAGTCATAACTCCACTTGAGAGGGTTAAATACCTGTTTCTCTATGCCCGGAAGAGAAGGCTTCGACCTCTTTAGCTCGTTCAGTGCATCTCTCCACAGCTCAACCCTTTCCTTCTTTCTCAAAGCTGCCCCCACAACCTTGATCGCCAAAGGCAATCCCTGACATTCTCTAACAACTGCCTTTGCGTGTTCAACTATTTCTTCTGAACTGCCCACCTCCCCAACAGTTGTACTGAACAACTGCCAAGCTTCATTGTCGTTCAAAGCAGCTATTTTGAATTGTTCATCCATCTGCACACAAACTGTTTGAGAACGAGTTGTCAACAAGATCTTATAACCTTTGTGAACTTCTGGCTGCGGTATGCCCAAACGGTCCATATCAATAGGCTCCCACACATCATCTAGAATGAGGAGAAACTTCTCTTCCTTTAGAATCCTCCCGTGAAGTTGGGCAGCCATGCTTACTTCGTCGCTATCTCTGAGGTGAAATCCCAACCTCTGAGCTATTCTTGTTTGGAGTAGTTTATAATTCATTTCTCTTGACACTGTGGTCCAAATCACCCTGCCAAATGACTCTTCTGAGGATGAGAGACTTTTCAGCTTGTTATTGAGATTCTTCAAGAGAGTGGTTTTCCCCACACCGCCCATCCCCCAAACACCGATACTGCTCACTTTATCCCCATTCAATAACTCCATGATTTTGGCCAAGTTCCGAGATGCAGTTGGTTGATCTTCAACTGAAACCACGGGGATGTGTTCGACTACCGGCTCTCCACAATGTGTGAGCACTAACTGAGTCGGATATGCCTCTGTTAATCTGTGTACCTCCTTGAGAGTCTTGCTCACCTTCTTACTGAGACCATACCTGAAGCCACAACCGCCAGAGACTCTTGTGTCGTTGTTGGTAGCTGTAACCGGTGGCACCGAACGACCTGCTACATCCATAATCTCCTCAGCTATGGCCATAATCCATTGAGCCTGTCCCTGCCATTGTGTTGCTTGGTGTGTTGCTTCTGCGCCGTTTCTCTCCGCCTCATCGATTTCGTGGCTGACTTGATGCCTCAGATGACCGAGCTCTTGCATCTGCCTCTGCAAAGCATCGAGATTAGAAGACAGATTCCAGAAAGTGATAGTGGTTGTGTAGATGGGGCGAAAAACAAGCTTGGCACATTTCAACAGTGGAGATGAAAGTGAAGCCACTAAGCCACACACGGCTACGAAAGTAGCCATATGTTTGGGGATGGGAACCAGAGGATCTAAGTTGGAAGATTTCTTGCCTGGTTCTGAGAAGAAAGAGGAGTTTATCAAAACTAACCAAAACCAAAACATTGTGGAACTCTCATCATTAGAGAAGATAATAATACAAATTAACAATACAGAAAAGGCTGGGAGTTTGTTTGTTGTGGTGCCGGTAGGCCATTAATATTTGACTGCAATACCAATGAATTAGTATTAAATATATGGCCAATTATTGTGTCCAGTTAGTAATTTATGGAGCGATCCATATTTTTATTAAGTTATGCTTAAATTATGTATATGACTCGGTAAGAGTCCAATTAAATTAGTCACAAAAATTGGGTAGGTGAGGAAAGACAAAATGCATCCACCTTATTTTCCAAACCTTTTCTATTCTGTCTTCATCAACTACCACATGAAAATAAGTACGTTATAATCCCCACTTGAAGTTGACCTTCTTTGCCTAGCTAGTATTCCATATTTCCATGAAAGATGCTATTTTATCAACATTAGTGGAATGCATGCTACATATACCGGGAACAACTCAGGTGAAAACTCCAACCTTTGGTTTTCACCACACATATATTCTAGGGAAAATCTCATTCATCTACCCTTAATTATGCATCATTCTCAACCAACTTTTTGGTAACCCCTTAAGTTTTTTAGTCTCATTTAAATCTCAATTCCATCGACTGTTGGGTGTGAAATGATGAAAATACCCTCATTAAAGACGTATAGTACACAATAACTATCTGTAATTAACCCTATTATTTATGCATGAACTATCAGTTCAAAAATGCAGGCCTGTATATAAAGGGAAAGAACAAACACACATACAGAATAATGCAAACTTCATCATTTTCGAGAATTCCAGTAGGATCAGCTGTCCCTATTAGATAGTAACATTCAGGTACATGAAGCCTTCCTTTTTAAAGGCTTTTCATTTCTTCCTTCAACAGTATAGACAGATGGTGTTTCATAAAGGTTTCACTTAGAGGAATGCCCGATTCCAAAAGTTGACGGAATTGGGGTAAACTAAATTGAGACCCAAAGAACTCAGGGATGGTTGGTTAAGAATTGTGCATACTTCAAGGTAGTTAAGTGAGATTTTCCATATATTCTACTTAAAAGCGGTGACTTTGATCCTGAACTTTTTGATAGAATCTCATTGTGAGGGGAACATAAACAACAGCGACAGGACTTGGATGGGTGTTCTCATTGCTAGTAAACTATCATGAAGTCATGAAGAAAGCAAGGGACGAAATCAACGCTAAAGTCGAGAAAGAAAGGTGGGTGGAAGAGTCGGACATGAAAAACCTAGAATACAACATGGTTGTAATGAAAGAAACGCTCTGTTTATACACATCCGTGAGCATAACACATAGGTCTCTCGAGGATTACACGATTGCAGGTTATCACATTCCTCAAGGTACATGTTTAATAGCAAACCTATGGAAGCTGCACGTGATCCTAGGATATGGTCGAGTCCTGATGAGTTTCAACCAGAAAGGTTTCTCTCCACTGATCAGTCTCATTTAGACATTATGGGGAAGAATTTCGAGTTCATACCGTTTAGTGCATGGAGGAGATTGTGTCCTGGAACAAAGGCTGCATCGTAAATCGCCTTGTTGACAGTTACTTGTGTGTTGCAAGGCTTTAACTTGGCTACACCTGATGGCAAAAAAGTAGACATGACAGAAGGGTTAGGTCTCTCAGGTGCTAGAGCAACACCATTGGAGCTCATACTCACACCACGCCTTCCTAAAGAGCTCTACTAGCTAGCTATACATGCACACTATGATATGGTTGCTAAGAAAATAAACAGTGCATGATTGATGATCCTAACGTATGTTGTGGCTTGTAACCTTTCCTTTCTATGAAAAAATAAAAAGTAGAGTTAATTCCATATAGCTATTGTGACTATAAGTCTTTTGCACATGATTATCCCTAACTTTAAAAAATTGATTTATAGCTACTTAAACTTTCAAAAGATTGCATATAACTCTTTTCCGACAAAATGATGAAAATGCCCTAGACCCTGATCTCAAAAAATACAATTTTTTTCTTTTTAATAGTTTTATCTTTTAAGTTGTTTTCATCTACTCAACTGTTTTCTACATCTAACCAAATTGTTTTTGGTAGTTATGAAGTCTTTTTGGGATCAGGGTCAAGGTCATTTTTGGGTAAAAAAGAGTTATCCGGAATCTTTAGAAAATTGAAGTAGTTGGATGTAAAAATTTAAAAATGGGGTTAGTTGTGTACAAAAGACATCTAGTACACAATATCTATCTGCAATTAACCCAAAAAATGTAAGTATGCAGTTTCTGAAAAATTTACATGAACTATAGATTTGGATTCCTCTTACATGTACCAAAGCATAAAAATCGAAATTTACCTTGATTTTCATTTTCAAGTCCCGAGCTCACAAGCATATGCAGGTCCGGTCCACTCACATCCTCTGCGACCCGGTACACAATATTATTGTACTTAAAAAATAAATGTGATAATTGCAAAAAAGTACCTTGAGATATACATTTTTTGCAACTTGTAGCCCTCTTCTTTGATAATTGGAAAGAAGTACCCTGAACTTGTGTTTTTGTAGCAATTTGTATGAAAATGATGACTTTACCCATACAATTTAGATTTAGAAAATAATATGTAAAAAACCAGACAAAGAGTAAGAAATTTAAGGCATATAAAAATTTGGATTTTTTTGTTCTTTGATTATTATATTTCAAATTTAAATTTGCAAGGGTAAAATTGTCGTTTTGAAACAAATGTATACGAAGTGCGACAAAAAGACAAGTTCAATGCACCTTTTGCAATTAAAAAAGAAAAGGGCTACAAGTTGCAAAAAGTGAATACCACGGGGTACTTTTTTGCAATCGTCCCAAAATAGATTGGTGATCAAGATGTTTAAAACCAGATGCGATGGTTGAAAAACCGAAACTTGCTAGGAACTGCACCATTTAACTATTATGTTTACATTGTGGTTAACACAATGGATATAAGCAACTCCATCCTACTCCATTAAAAGATAAGCCAACAGAAAACAAAATATCGGTTTCTCAAAGCAACTGCACCATATAACAGAGAACTGAGTTCGACATGAACTTCACGAATGAATTCATTGGACATCTAAAGCTTGAAGACAGCTGATTGAAGACTGTTCTTCCGAGTTAAAGCTCCTCATCAGGCTCTTCCCTTTTTCTTGGCCTGTTTCTTCTCTGTACACAACAATCAGGGTTATCAGAAAATAGGTTTGCAAGCATAGCAACATAATCAGGGCCTAGAGAGAGAAGATACTAGGGATAATTGCAAAAAAGTGCCTGAGGTATTCACTTTTTGCAACTTGTAGCCCTCTTTGATAATTGTACAAAAGTGCCTGAACTTGTCTTTTTGTTGCACTTTGCATAATTTTGTTTCAAAAATGATAATTGTACCCTTGGAAATTTATATATAAAAAAAATTCCTAATTTTCATATCCCTTCAATTTTTTCTCTTCGTAATGCACAAAGAGGAAGAATATTAGTGGACATGAAAATTTAGATTTTTTGTCTTTTTATTCCTTATTTTTAAAATCTAAATTGTAAGTGTAAAATCATCATTTTTCATACAAATTGCAACAAAAAGACAAGTTCATGTTGCTTTTTTGCAATTATAAAGCAAGAGGGATACAAGGTGCAAAAAATGAATACCCCATGGTACTTTTTGCAATTATCCCAAGATACTACCTAGCTTCCTTTTAGCTTCAGATTTGGCAAAGAACTCCTTCCACTCGTCGGTTAGAACAAAAATTGGCTCTTCATCTTCTTCCTCTTCCAATTCCTTGCGCTCATGCTCTTCAAAGACCCTGTTAATCAATCAAAGGAGATACATCAGAATGATAATTGTTCTGAAATAGTTGTCAGCTTCAGCGAAAACAGAGAAGAAATATAGATTTAACATTAGTGAACTAATGACATGAAATTAACACTTCAGGGGCAAGGAAATGATATTCTAGATCAAAAAATAAAGCTGATTCCAAATAGCATAAAATCATATTCGACCCTGATGTCAAATTAGGTGCTGCAAATCACAGAATTGGTCAAATGTTGCTAAATTGCCCCTTTTTTTTCAGCAATGAGAGCATCTCCAATGGGGGGAGAATTGAGCAGGCGAATCGCCCACCTTGTGGGTGGAGGATTCTTCGCTTGGGAGAGTTTCCCATGCATGCGGATGGAAGGAGGAGAAAGGGTTGTGGCCACTTACCACACCACATGTGGCAGTGATAACCCCTAGGAATAATTGCAAAATTTTGTGGAAAACTATGCACGTTTTGCAAATACTATCAGTGAACTATTTTTTTTTTTTTTGCAAAAAAACATCCCCAACTATTTTCCGTATCCAAGTCCACTAACGGGGTTATTTTATTGCAAAAAGTCAAAAGTAACCATACAAAAGTGTACACATAAGGGTTCCAAAATGCAAAACACATATACATGAGGGTACAAATTGCAAAACACAAAAAATGTAAAGGGCAAAACTGTCATTTCCAAAAAAAATTGCTAGATTACCCTATGTACCATGTCAAAAAGTCTAATCTACAGGTCCAAAAGAGAAACAGTTGCACAATATCAATGCCCATTTCAGCTTTGCAACTTAACTACAGTCTATGTATTGATGGTTCAATCAAACAGATGCAATTGTACAAAACAAAAATTGAATTAATTAAATCCAGACGAAAAAAGAAATAGCATGAACCGGAGAGAACATACACAAGGCATCCCCAACTCCAGAACTTCTAGGATTTGATGATCATTATCAGATGTCTCGATAAATAGTTCGAAGGTAATTACAAAGTTCGTTATTTTAGGGAATTATATTGTGGGTGGTGTATGCATAAACCCTTTGAAAGATCATTGTCGGAAGGGAAGGTCTTTTTTTTTTCTTTCTTCATGATTATTTGTTCTGTTCTTTGAGAAATTGGTAAAAGTAAGGATCTTGTGTCTACGTATTGAATCGATTGTTGTAGTGCTGCAAAGTTCTATGAATACATGTTATTCAGTTTTGTTCTTCAAGAACTAAGATTGTGTCAGTTTAAATATCTTCAGCATATGGATGAATATATGGCAACAACTTCTCAGGCCTATTATGTTGTCAGCGTATGAATGGAAATGACCAAAATATTTTTGGAGATAATCTCAGTCATCATTTTCACTTGTCTATGTCAACCTTTACACTTTTCCACCTAACTAAACTTTCATATTCTTTCACTTTACTCTAATTTGGTAATAAATGACAAAAATATCCTCAATTTTAAAAAAATAAAAAATATGTCAATGCTACAACAAATTTAACCAGCTTATTTAAATTGGACAATAACCACAACATGATTAAATTATAGCAAAACGCTTTTTTTTTCTTTCTCAATCAAACATAAGAACGAAATAAAGCGAGAATTACATTACTAAAATCACAGTACTTCTATAATATATAAAAAAATGTTACATGCTTTTTATTTTAACCTAAGATAACATTAGAGGTGTGTAATCATTTTATGAAAAAATAATAGTAATAATAATAATGATAAACAAATTTGATACAACTAATTTTTAATATATTATTAAATTATAGTTAATGAAAGGTATTTTTGTAATTTATTATCAAAATAAAGTACAGTGAGAAAAATCGAAAATGTAGAGTAATTAAGTGAAAAAAATTATAAGTCAGTATAATTAAGTGAGAAATGTGCCAATGTTGGTATACTTTTGTGAGATTATCCCTCATTCTTACTAACGACGATGAATCAAGAATAGCGTATAGTTTAACATAATTTTCTGCAATTTCACCTATCATGTGCTCTTCATATTTACTTGGCTTTGGACTAGATGAAGAGAAGATCTTTCATCCTTCACACTCCAAGATTTATGTGTACCAAAATTTACTTTGATGACTGACTTTTTTAATGAAAATGAAACAAGTAAGCCTAGGACAGAAATTATTTTAACTCTCATTGTATAGTATAGTCCAAGGCAATGGCCAAGCTCACTGTAAGAAAAAGACAAGTCCAAGGAATGGGCCGCTAAGCTCAGACAAGTCCATTGTTGTTTGAATGTTTTGTTTCAGGCCACAAAAATTGGATCAGAATCAGAATCATGACCTCATACTTCACATGCCTAACACAAGCAAAACCACAAGATAACAATTGTTCAGAACAAAACAAATTCACCACAGGACACATTTCAGACCTCATTCCCCAGTTACACATGGGTATGCAGAACTTGTACTGAACAAGAACAAAAAATAGTTTAAACGTGTCGTCGAACAATTTTAACACATGGTTGAATAATGGGGATATCTTCCCCTTTTTTCTTCTCTACAGCTCTACTATACAATGAACTGTATAACTTATCCCATGTCTTACATTATCTAAACTGTATGGTGGTTCTCAATAGTATAGAATTCTCAAGGACCGATCTAACAAAAATGACACCTAAACGCGCATAATTCACCGATGTAGACGGAAAATAGCTGGGTGTTTTTTGCAACAAAAAAATAATTCACTGATAGTATTTGCAAAACGCGCATACTCCACCGCAAGTTTTTGCCTAACCGCTATTAGTCCAAATTGAGCTAATACCACTACGGGAGGCCGTGCGAAACGCCCAGTAAAATCACTATTCACCTGGGCTAATCGCCCAGACCATTGGAGCTGCTCTAACAGCAACTATGTGGATTTCCTTTCCCAAGAACCTTGATTGCTAGATTACCCTATGAACCATGTCAAAAAAGTCTAATCTACAGGTCCAAAAAAGAAACAATTGCACAATATCAATGCCCATTTCAGCTTAGCAACTTAGCTACAGACTATGTACTGATGGTTCAATCAATATATGCAATTACACAAATCAAAAATTGAACAATTAAATCCAGACGAAAACAAAATAGCGTGAATCGGAGGGAACATACACAAGGCCAGAATCGCATACTGGTTCGGGAACAGAACCCTCCAAATCGGAAGCTTGTGGCCATGGTACATGCGAATCGGGAACTGAGTTGTGAAAATGGGGACGATGGACGAGTCTAGGGCTTACATATTGGTTGCTCGAGCAGTGGTGGTGGTGATGGTGATGGTGATGGTGGTGGTGGTGGTGGTGGAGGAGGTGGCAGTGACGGTGGTGGTGGAGGTTATGGTGGTGGTGCGAGCACGGGATCGGCGCTCTGCCTCCGCCGGAAGACTCCATGTCCAAATTATCGGCAAAATAAACTTTTATATCTTATTATATTTGAATCTTAATATGTCTTTTGTTTAAGAACACCTATAGAAAGGAAATTAGATTATAAATTTACCTTTAATTATCGATTTTAAAATTTAATTTAGGCTACTATTTATCGTTACATTTCCCATCGATTATAAGAGCATGTGCAGCCATGTCATATTCGTCGGTATTGAACCCAAAGCCGAAGACATCGTTGGAGACGGAAGAGGCGCGTCGTTACTGACGCGGGATGTCGTGCGTACTCAAACCCACAGCCATAAAGGGGACGTCGAACCCGCAGCCAGATGCCCCCAGGCATCGGACGTCATCAAAGTCGCGTCTTCTAGTGGGCGAATGAGGGTGTATCATGCAGACGAAGGAAGAAATGAAACGTCGGATTAAGAAAGAAGACGAGGGGTTAAATTTTGTTTTTAAAAATCCGATATCACCGATTTATTTTCGATGAAAGTTTGAGATCATTGAAGTATTATAGTT
>JAYMSV010002401.1:0-11156 GCA_036897745.1 Erodium moschatum
TACGAGTAATGATAGAAAAGAGGACCAAATTAGCCAATTTCGGGACTAAAAAGCTCAAGAATGTGGGCTAAAGACATCTAAAATCGATGCAATTTATGTCCACATCATTGCTCATAGGTGAATTTCTCCAGGTTGAATGGTTATGGCGCCGATTGGGAGGGCATCAATTGCTCTTGGTTGGATGGCCATGGCGTTGCTTGGGAGTCCTCGATGATCTAGTTAGTGATCAGATGTGAGCATTAACCTTCTCTCGGTTGGTTGACTCTTCCAACCCCATATCCTCGAGGAGTAATTCGTAGTCGTGCTCCTCGGCCATGGATGAGAGCCATAAAAGGTTTTTGTAGAAAAAAGAAGGTGTACGTAGAAGAGAGGTGTGAATTTTGTTTAGGGTGATAATGTACATATAGGAAATTTTAGGGAATTTGAAAAAATGGCGTCAACACGTGGTGCTTTGCCATTGAGCCACCGCCTAGCCGTTTGGCACTGCATCGACGAGCCCTATCGCTGCAGGATCCATCGGTGAGACTCACTTCAAATGTAGGCCCGGCCCGTCCACTTGGCGGACTAGGCCATCGCCTAAGGCCTCAATACGAATTAGGCCTCCGATTTTCAAAAAAGATTGATTATATCTATAAAGCCCAACAAAATTTGTCAACGTAAAAATAACTTAAGGCCTGCATATCGAAAGCCCTATTTACCCACAATCCGTCCAGCCTTAGCCGCATTCGTTTCCCAAAAAAAAAACGTTTCTTCTTCCAACAAGAGCCAACGTCATTGTTGTTCTTCCCAATAAATTTTTTCTTTTCAAAACATACGTTCTCTCCTCCTTGCTAATCTATGACTATGAATACGGAGTGGCTTAGGCTATGCAGGTTATGGTGTGTTAGAGCATGTACATCGCAACGAACCGGGAACCAGAATTTGGGATGGTTTGTGGTGCAAACCAGGTTTTTTTGAGTTGTTTCACATTGTGCGAACCAAGTATGGGAACCATGGTTTGCAGAAGTGCTGAGTGGATGATGACTGGATAATTAATTATGTTTTTGCTGAATTTGATAAATTCATATTTAAAGAAGTAAATACTAAATAAAAATGAAAAAAATATTGATAAAATTAATCAATAAATAAATAAATTAACTAAAATGCAAAACTAATTAGTAAAAAAAAATAATTAATTAAAATGGATAATTTTTTAGCCTCTTCGTCGGACATTTTTGATCGATACAAGAGAGAATTTAGAGAGAAATGGCGTGGGTTGGATGAATGGGTATTTATAGGTGGTGTGAGTTGATTTTTTGGATTTAATTTATTTATTAAAAAATACTAGTCGTTTCGATTATTTTTACCTTCGTCGTGTCACGTGGCACCGTGTGATTGACCAGCGTCGAACCAACGAACCACGATTCAGGTTTCCGGTCCGTGATCCGCAGTCCGCACCAGTGGTACCTGGTTCTGGTAGGGTGATGCGCGAACCATTACCTCCACTTCGCGTGCACCACGAACCACGAACCAAGAACCACAAAAATTCTGATTCCTGATTCACAATATGATGCGTTGCGATGTAAATGCTCTAAGATACAATTTCAATTCGTTTTATATCCCGTAACTACGTAAGCTATGTTTACGTAGTTTGATGAAATCTGACTAGAATTATTCATGTAAACCTTTTCTATACTAGCAAGTTGTCCATCTAAATTTATAGACTTAGAACACATATTACGATTACGTGTGACTAATTTGATCATTTCGTCTGGAACAGAAGTTCCAATCATAATAGGTCATTTATTGAAGAGCATGTGTGAGATGGATAATAGATTAAAAGTACTTTTTTTAATAATTCAGATTATGATTATGCTAATTATACCGTTTTTGGTGTAATCTGAGTAATATATTAAATCATAAACGTCCGATCTAAAATGGACGCAACTAATTATACCGTTTTATTTTCAATTGAAAGTTCGTTTGTTCTCATTTCGAATAAATAAGACGTCTTCATACTTCTTCATATGCAGTACTCTAGATGTTGATTCTCTCTAATCCTATCTCTAGTCTTAGCTCTCAATAGCATTGCATGTGCTCTTCCTCGTGCTTCTCAAGACCTCTCACCAACCATCGCCGCCTGCATTGATAGACACACCTGCCTCGTCTGCCATTGACAAGCCTCCTTTTTCTGACTCAGCGTCAGTTCAGCATGGTAGGAAGGTTGCTCACGCCCGACTTACCGGAAGGAACTCATACTCATGGTTGTAACGAGAGCGGGAGGACGATATGCGATGGGTTTAACGATCAAGGACCTCGAACCGGGGGTGATCAGATTTTACTTTGGCTCGCAGGAAGCGAATGAGTGGGTTGAACGGAACAAAACCTGGTGCTACGATGGCTTCCCGCTCATCCCCCGAGGACATTGTGAACCCCAAGGGAGTACAGCTCGTTCGACTGAACGAGTTACAACAACTATGGGTGCAGGTGACATGCCTTCCGCCTCTAGTTCGAACCCGGAAAACGAGTGAGCTCATTGGGCCTGCTCTGGACGAATGCATCCATGTCCAATGTGACCGATGAATATTCTATTGGAGTGGGGCTGTCCATATCCGATTTTGGATGTCCCGTGGATCTGACTCTAAGTCCGGATTCGGGTGCTCAGAAAATATCACCAACCTGGCTGCCCTAAGAAATCTACAGCCAGGGAAGAAGTTTGAAAACCAGTTTCTCGTCACACAAAAATACATAACACTCAGAAATCTCAAGTATCTGTTATATAATATACCTTGCCCTCCCTCGGACGGTTAATTGCTCAAAACACATGTTCTGGGCACGGACAGGCCCAAGTAATTGGGCCTCAATTATCAGCAACTCCCTCTTCTAGGCAAAGTTTTGTAAGGCCCAAATTCAAATCGAGTAAGGGCCTGGCCTCAAACCGGAGTGACCACTATTGACGTGTACACACTACACTAGTGTAGAGTAGAGTTCGTATAAACCGAGGCGTGGGGGTGAAAGGAGAAGAGAAAAATCGGTTGGAGGCGGGAAGTAGATGGGCCGTGATGTGACACTATATTAATGCGAGCGACCCGTAACCACCAATCCTCGCCGACTGACGAGTAACAGACAAAAGAGACGCTCCTCTCAATCTCATTCTCACCCCACCCTCCTCATGTTGCTCTGCTGATCATCAACACGAACAAGAAGAAGAAGAAGAAGAAGATTAGCTCGTGCTTGTGCTTGTGGACCGCCTCTTCTTCGTCACCTACCCTACCTACCTAGATTTATACTCAACTCCCCCACTCTCACCAGCCATGGAAGAGCCACAGGACATGGACATGGAGCTCGATTCCTCTCCTCCTCCAATGCGAGACTTCGAGCTTCGCGTTCTCGAGATCGCCAAGGGCTGCGAGCACCGCCCTCCCCAGGTCTGGGCGGCGGAATTGGCCAAATGCTTGGTGGATTTCGGCTACGGAGCTCCCAGTATCGAGCTCGGGGAGGTTCTCGTCTCGCATCTCTGCTTCCAGAACAATCGTCCCTCTCTATGGAAGTTTCTGGACCGAGCGCTCTCCTCTCACGCCCTGCTCTCTCCGCTTCATGTCCTCGCCCTCCTCACTAGCAGGTATTGAAATCGCGATTCCATTCTGTTTGTGTGTGTGTTTGAGATTTGGGGGTTGGTGTTGTCTTTCGTAGTTTAGGGTTCGTAATCGACATTGCAGATACCAAATTACCAATACATTTGCACATTCAAGTGCTTTTTGGATATATGTAGCTCTTTTTGATTAGTACATTGTACGGATTTTTGAAGTAGGCCCCGATTTCTGAAAACTTGTCTAGAGCATCAGGGAGAAGAGATTTTCTCAGGAGAAAGGGAGTCAATCAGACTGTTTAATTAATTAATAATGTCCCATTGATAATTACTATATTCTGCTGTACTAATTAACAGATCATTGTCTCACTAGTATTACTTTGTATTGTACTGTTCCCTATGTCCCAAAATAATAAGTAAATGTTTTTTTTTACTATGTGAAGAATAAAAGTTCAATTGTCGGTGTTTGACTTTCCACTCTTAACCCCATTTCCTTAGACAATCATATTATTAGTAATATTATACGTGTATTTCGGGACAAGAGAGTATATGTTACCATATTATTTTATATCCCATTCCTTAATAAGTAGAAAAGTGCATGAGTTGGTGTTCGCTTTTTTCGGTAATGCTTATTAACCCAAAGTATTCCGTAGCTATTAGATAAGTGGCTTGCTTTTATTGCAATTAGAGGAAGCAAGTAGTTTCTAGTTTTCCATGTTTTTTGTTTGCTGTTGTGATGGCGTGGAAGTGCATGTGCCATAGATTTCAACTTGGGTATTAGTCCTTTTGTTTTGTACAGCCGACGCTCTCATTCCATCCTGTTCTTTAATTTGCAGACTATTTGAATATACACTCAGTGTTTATGGAATTATATTTATTTCAGAGTCTGTTACCTGGAATGATATTTAACCTGAAATAGATTGATCATGCTTGTGACTTTTAGAACCTTTTTTAGTTGCTGTTTTCTTGTGAATTCTGCCACCCTTGACCTCAAGTCTGTGTCACAGGGTTCTTCCTAACCGTCGGTCTCAACCAGAGGCATACAGGCTCTATCTTGAACTTTTAGGTCGATATGCATTTTCATTTGATCTAGTTGGGGAAGGTGCTTCCAAAGATATGTAAGTATCCTTTTTTTCATCATCATTGCTTGATTGTATACTCACAAAGAAATACCATTTGCATGTATATGAACATCGACAAGATTATTAGGATCGGACTTAAGTGTGTGTGTGTGTGATGTGCCATGTGCTAGTCTCTTTTATTCCAAATTAAGACATAGAAATCCTCTGTGATATCTTTTCCGAGTATGTTTGCAAGAGTTGAAGCTTTTCCAGTCAAGGAAACTGGTTTTGGTTCTCATATTTATGTGTGAGACCCTTTCTTCACCCTCGGAACTGAAACTCCCCTTTGAAATGCTATTCCCCTCCTTTTGTTGAGTCAGTGCACATAGAGGTAGGAGACAGATGGTAAATGAGTAACATTTACATATTTTCTGAATGCTTTTTAAATGATCTTGTCATTGCAAATTTAACCATCTGCCGGGCATGTGCTTTGTTGTCTTACAGGATAATAAAATCTGTTGATGCTGCTCTTCAGCTTTCGCAGACCTATAAGGTTCATATGCTGGAGTATGGGCATGTTTTGGTGTTCTTCTTTTTCAGGATTGTCATTGGTTTGGTTTATGCCACATTGGAGGATTGGGGATTACAGATGACATCCTTGGACAAAAAGAATGAAGCGGTTGTAAGTGTGGATGAAATAAACCTCGGAAAGAATAAAAATGCGCAATGGAATGAGCATCGTGAACAAATAAGGAGAATGAATTCCTTTGTGGCTATAGAAATATTGGGAAAGCTAACAGAAAGAAGAAAGTCTATGATTCTACTCCGCCTTGTTTACTTAAACATGTACGGACTCCTATTTCTCATTCTCTTAATCTTCAATGTATTTCTTTAACTGAACTCTCTTATATGTACAAAACTACTGATCCATGCTTCTTGAAATTTGAATGCAACATATTCTTGTATTTGCACATTCTTAATTCTCTTGCTAATATGAATTTGACTTCTGATAGTTTTATGAGTTTAAGTTGGTCTCTATTTGTCTCAATCTGCATACTTCAAAATGATGATGGGTGGTGCTCACAATCGAAAAATAATCAGGAGCATCCTTAAGTGAAATCCTATATTATTTTGGACATATGCACTGTTTTCTTTACAACAAAGTTAATTATCTCTTTATAATGTTAGATATCATTGTGGTTCCTCATAGTTTATAGGTTTTGTTTTTAGTTATATCATCTGCAATATTTCTGAACTACTCCTATTCATTATACATAAATGTTCTGCGCTTACCTGATGCATCACTTTTATCCTTTTAGTAGAGCTTTCTACTAATAGAGTGATTCCTAAGTAAGTAAATTTGAAGCTAGTGCTCCTCTATTTTCCTGCTTCTGGGACTGTGAAGCATACTGGAAGCTAACCACTGTTCCAGCACATATTTCGTGTAAGGAGACACTGATACACCAATTCAAGAAAATAGAGGAGCATCTAAAACAATTGGGGTTGATAACACTCCTTCATCAAGGAACTCTAAATGTCTTCCATCTCTTTTTCCTTTTGGTAGGCCTGAAATATTCAACGACCTTCTGCAGAGGGTGCAGTTTCTTGAAAGCCACACGCTAGCATCCTCAAATTTGAAGTCTGCTAGCCAGCTTTCGGCAAGATTGGCGGCCAACATCCAGAAAGTTTTTCATTGCAAATACCAGTTGAATAAGCGCCAGCTCACTGGAATGCTTATTGATATTGGAGCATGTAAGTTAGTGTCTTCCTGCAATCCTGAATCTGGCCAGTCAGCTTGCTGGGTTCCTTTTGATATTTACATAGAGAGCGCAATGGACGGGAAACAACTTCCTGTCAAGTCAATTATTGATGTACTCACAGGTTATTCCTCCTATATGTTTCACTAGCATTTGCATATTTTTAATTCCCTTGCAATTTTTTTGTTTAGTTTTGTGAGAGTTTGACGTTTCTTGTTTTGATAATTTAATTGTAGAGGCAACAAATACTCTACGGGAATACAACAGGGCAAACTGGCAAGAAGCATTCCTAGCCCTCTGGCTTTCAGCCCTACGGCTGGTTCAGCGAGTTGAGATTCAATTATTCCAAGCCTTATTACATGGAACACAAATGTATATATATTTTTGCTGATTCATTTTCTCCACTATGCTTTATTGCAGGAGCGTGATCCTCTAGAAGGCCCTATTCCACATCTTGAGGCACGTCTTTGTGTCCTTTTGTCTATTGTTCCTCTGGCAATTGCTAATATTTTGGAGGACGAGGCAAACATATATTCCTCTTCCCTTCAGCATGTTGCGGGTACTGAGCACATGGAGACTGAGTGTGGACCTAGAATGGATGCAAACGTCCCTGGTTCTAGGAAGCATGGATTGGTTTCATCTCTCCAGGTACTTGGAAACTTTTCTGGTCTCTTATGCCCACCTGCTTCTGTTGCTGGTGCAGCTAACCGCGCAGCTGCCAAAGCAGCAAGCTTCATTTCTAATGCTGAGAATTCAGGAAACAAATCAGGCGGTGAACTTTCTATTAAAGCGGGTAAGTTTTGAGAATTCTATTCTTCTGTTTGTGTTCTCTCATTGCTCACTCTGGCTTGTTAGTTGTTATAACTCCAATCTTACATCTCATCACCACTAGTTCATGATCACTTTGTTGTCCTTCCTGTAAAACTTTAATTGATTACTTGTGCTTTTTAGGTGGCAATATGAGGCATCTCATAGTGGAAGCTTGTATAGCAAGAAATTTAGTTGACACATCAGCATATTTTTGGCCTGGTTATGTGTCTCCATCACTTATCTCATTGGCAGATTCATCACCAGTTCAGAAGTCTCCTTGGTTAACATTCATGGAAGGAGCTCCATTAAGTGGTTCTCTAATAGATTCCCTGATCACCACCCCTGCTTCAAGGTATAATGAAAAGATATATCCCGCTTAACTCGTGATATAAACAAAATCAACAAATTTTCAGTTTAATCCTCTATTGTTTTTTCTTCAAGTTTAGCAGAGGTTGAGAAGTTATATCATATTGCATTAAATGGGTCAGAGGATGAAAAGTCAGCTGCTGCGAATATTCTATGTGGTGCATCTCTCAGACATGGGTGGAATATTCAGGTAGCACATCAATGCAATGATACTAAATTTTCACGTTTCCTTTCTATTAGAGTGTCGGATACCCATATTAGGCAAAGATACTTCTTACCATTTTATGTTTATGAATCAAAATCTACTACTGGAGTTCACTGATACCTATAAACAAAGACAGATAGGTTAAAGCTCCAATAATTACTTATGCCAATAGGGGCTAGGGAAATGGAAAATTCCTTGGTTGGAGACTATAGTAACTTTTAGTTAGTAAGGTTGGTTCTTGCTCTAGCTTTGCTTCGATATATTTAACAAGCCTTTATAGAAGTTTCAGTGGTTTTCTAAGTTGATATGCTGTTTCCTTTTGGGTGATTTTTGCTTTCTTGAGAAGTCTGATTTCTGCTATTGTATACCCTGTAGTGTTTTTACAGGGTTCTTGGTCCTGGTTGCTTCCTTTTTTTTGTCAGTTTGCTATAGCCTTTTGGTTGCTTCCTGAACTGATTTGGAGAATAAGAAAATTTGACAGCCTAAACTATTTCCCTTCTCTCCCCAATATCACATCTTTCTCTGTAAATGTTTAAATGGATAAGGTAATGTTATGAGTTTATGTCATCTGTGTTGATACTATTCTCTCTTTGGTTGACCTAGGTTTGTTTATTTTCAGGAACATGTTGTGCGCTTTGTGGTTAAGCTTCTTTCTCCTCCTGTACCTCTCAGTTATACTGGGCAGATGAGTCACTTAGTTGATAATATATCCATGATAAGTGCAGTCCTTTACGGAGCCTCTTCTATTGATACTGTTCACATACTCTCTCTGCATGGTGTGGTAAGGGTAGTTCTTATATGTTGATATTATGTTTTCACCAGATTATTGATATTAGGGTTCTCATCTAATTGATCTATCTGCTGTTTGATATGATTTTTGTTGATGTTTTTACCTTCTAAATCTGATAAAGTGACATTTGAGCTAGAGACGTGAATTCTTACTAACTTTACTGAGTCAACTATACTACCAACAATTTTTCTTTTACCAAATCCTTGATAACATGGCCATTGTAATTCATTGATTTTGTTGGGGGTAGTGTACAGTATAGGGATAATCTCACTCAGCTATCCCTAAGCATGCATCATTCTCAACTAACTACCCCTAAACTTGAGGATGGTGCATACTTAAGCATAGCTGAGTGAGATTTATCCCTACAATATATAATTGTGAGGTTTGGATTCAATAAATACTTGATATAGTATATATCTGTACTGGGTTTGAATCCATCTGATGATTTCAATTGTACAGGTTCCTGAAGTTGCAGCTTATTTAATGCCACTTTGCGAGGTGTTTGGGTCAATAAAACCCACCTCAAGTGACAAATCGAGCGCGTATGATAAATCTTCAATTCATATGGTATTTTCTTCTGCATTTCTCTTTCTACTCCGTCTCTGGAAATTTCATAAACCTCCTCTTGAGGAATGCATTCCAAAGCGAGGAGAAACCGAAGGGGAGCTTACTTTGGAGTATCTATTATTATTGCGCAATAGTTGCATTTCAAACCAACATAAATCTGAATCAACTGAACCTGTCTTTGTTGGGTTTTATCCGAAGCTACAAGCTTGGTACTGGCAAAATAGATATTGTGTAGCGTCAACACTTTCTAGTTTATGTAGCGGAAATCCTGTTCATCAAGTTGCTAATAAAATATTAAGTATGATTTACTGGAAAATGACTAAAAGTGAGAACTTATCAAGTAACTCTTCAACTCCATCAAGCAACAGTGTATGTGGGTCCCCAGCTGGAGAAGATGCTTACCAAAGGCCCATGCTCCCTGCCTGGGAGGTGTTGGAAGCTATGCCTTTTGTTCTTGAGGCAATTCTAAGTGCTTGTGCCCATGGGAGGCTCTCACCAAGGGACTTAACAACAGGTGACTAAAACTTATCTCTTATTAGCTATAACTTATTTTATATTTATGAAACCATGAAGCCGGTCCGATTAAAATCTTGGTACTATATAATTACACCTCAGCTTACATGTTTTTCACCTAGTTACACCTAAGTTTCAAATCTGTTGTGCAGCTGCCATAGGGTTCAAATAAATACAATATACATAGCTCTTTTTTGTCAAAAATTGACAGAAATGCCCTTGACCTTAGTCATAAAAAATGCCATTTCACCTCATAATAGTTTTTATCTTTTAACAAGTCTTTTTACATCTAATCAAAAAAATAATTGGGTAGTTATGGAGTCTTTTTTGAGATTAGGGTCGAGACCATTTCCGCCATTTTCTGAAGAAAAAGAGTTGTGTGATTTTTTTTGAAACTTCGTGTAGTTGTAAAACAAATTTGGAACCTAGGTAAAAAACGTGTAAATGTAAGTGTATCTAGGTGTAATTAACCCTATAAAGTATTAGGCAGCAGAATTAAATTTCTCCTTCTGTATAATACCATTTTTAGTTTCTTATTTATTTAATTTTAAATTCAATAGCATGCCTCTGATTGCTCTTTTAATGTATGCAGGACTGAGAGACCTTGTTGACTTTTTCCCGGCATCTATTGGGACAATTATTAGTTACTTTTCTGCAGAAATTACTCGTGGCATATGGAAACCAGTTCCAATGAATGGAATGGATTGGCCCAGTCCAGCCTCAATGCTTCCCTTAGTTGTATCTGAAGTAAAAGAAATACTCTCAGCTGCAGGTGTTGATGTCCCAGATTGTTCCTCTGGTATATTTCTAACCTCAGCTACTCTGTTAATAAATATATAAGTAGTCATGCAATTCAATGTCTTTGTATCGACTAAATTACATTAGGTGTATCAAAGCATTTTGGGTTAAGACCTTATTTATGTAGAAATAAGGGAACACCAAACAATTTTTTTCTATTCTTAAAGAACTTTTTAAGATTGATATCAAACAAAAATGAAATGACATCCCTTATGTAGAAGAGAGACCCAATAAAAGTTGAGAAGAGAAACAAAAAGTAATATATCATTGTTGGGACTTGAAAAAAATGAGATTATGGGCTTCATGCTGGTTTAAAGTTTTGCTTAATATGAACTGCTTTTCTTGTAATTGTTTCAGTTATCGACCTTTGATTTCTAGGCTTATTCTGATTATAACATTAGAGCTATTTGCTCGCTTGTGAATTTTGTTTGCAAGTCGATCACGATCCCTCAATCTAGCTATTACTAAAGCTTTCATAATCACTTCTTGCAGGTATTTCATCAGTAATGCTTCCTCTTCCAATGGCAGCTCTTGTGAGTTTGACCATCACCTTCAAACTTGACAAGGGACTGGACTACATACACGCCGTAGTCGGGCCCGCTTTAGAAAACTGCGCGTCAAGCTGCCCATGGCCCAGCATGCCCATAATCAGCTCCCTCTGGGCCCAAAAGATCCGGCGCTGGCACAACTTCATCGTGGTATCATGCACCCGTTCAGTCTT